>CM067373.1:68990774-69280774 GCA_034401795.1 Chaetoderma sp. LZ-2023a
AATAGTTAGCCAAATCGTGGTATTGCTTTCAACATTTACATTGGTGTATCTGAAACAAACACACAAACCACAAAAATACCAGGTAGAAATTAATATAATGTATTAAACAATGAAATCCCAGGGCCATACAAATGTACAAATTGTAATGTATATGTATGTAATTTTGAAATAACCATTCAGGTAATCTGAATTAGGCTTGCGTGATTATTGCTTTGAGTGATCAACATCGATTAGTTAAGAACAATCATGATTAATAATTTGATTAAACAGCCTGGGCAAAATTACTCAGCTATACATGTATAACAACAAAGGTATGCAATGTGTATCAATGGCGAAAGCTGCAATGATATTTAGACTTGTGCATCCATCGGCAGGCCAAGAGAAGACTATTGTTGAAAATGTATCACCGACACTGGAATGCCTGGCTCGATGCCCGAAATTTAATGTAATTTCGAAATAACCATTCAGGTACCGTAAAATTCTGTGTATATTGCGCTATCGTGCATAGTGCGCACCCCTAAATTTGACCAAAATCCGCCTGAAAAAACCTTGTTTTCGTGTATAGTGCGCAGTAAGATTGAGAGACATGTGAACGAAAACTGGTAACAAAAAAAACCAATGACGTACTGCGTGTCGAATATGCTTTCCTTATAAAACCACATTTGTGACGTGCATTACTCTGTTGTTTAATCACGAGAATATCATTTGCCTACACTTTTAGCAAATATTTTGTATTAAACTTTATTGAACGATATAAAAATACAAATGTAATTTCCATCAGAACAGGTTAGAATCCGAATTTGATTTGAGCAGAGCTCATTAACATAAATGGTCGTTAGAACATAAAAAATTGCATATTTATTTAGTTTCAATTCATAAAATATGAGTTGTGCGCTGATACTTGAAGTAATAAAATCAATTTTAAATTTAAAAAAACAACTCAAATCCATTTTGGCTCACTCTAACAGTGCCGGTAATTACTTTGATAATTATATCAAAGGCGAGCCCATGAGATTTTGTTCAATCACATACGCAGTAGATGAGTGGTTTCAATACTCGGTTTACAGGCGGTGTAGGTGGGGCGGGGTGGGTGGATTAACACGGTCAGAAGTACAATAACCAAAGGTGATAGAGTTGACTGCCTGACGTTTACAAAATCAACAGTGATCAATTGTATTCCAAACATTTCCCATCATATCACTGTCATATCGTATTTTATATAATATATCATAGTATATCATCATCATCATCATCATAATAATATATTATAACATAGTGCTATAATCTAGTTTATTCCACGCATTGTTTATTAAATAAATTGAATTATCTTCAATTTGAAATGATTTTTTATTCACATCCTTTCGTTTCCATAGTTACTTCGTCATACTTTGACAGCTCTGACCTTTAACCATGTAACCTGTCAACCATAATCATCATCCTGCCCGCCGATTGGTCAAAACATTGAGCTATTTAGAAAACATCGGCTCTATCATTCTTTTTTTAACGCATTTATGTCCGTATCTGTGTAGCAATCTATGGATTTTAAACATCTCTATGTGCAACTTGGGAAGACAAGAGTAACCTCCCTTTATAGATATAAATGAGAACAAATTACAGGAAACAATGGTGTTGTAAAAAAGTTGAATGATGGTTTATTTGATCATTTTACAACACTATATGGTATTTAATAAAGGTATAACACAATATTTAGAAAGTAGTAAGACATTTCAAAGATCCAGTTGAGGTAGTACCATTATAGACATGTTAGAATGCGATCGTTATTCCTGACTGATTCCCGATCCATAAAATCACATTTTCAGCTTGGAATTTTGCGATTCTGACGAAAAATTCTGAGGGGAAAAATGTGACAAATACTTATCCTTGTATATAGTGCGCAGTGGCTTTTTGAGCAAAAAAAAGTGCGCAATATACACGGAATTTAATGGTAATCTGAATTAGGCTTGCGTGATTATTGCTTTGAGTGATCAACATCGATTAGTTAAGAACAATCATGATTAATAATTTGATTAATCAGCCTGGGCAAAATTACTCAGCTATACATGTATGGCGAAAGCTGCAATGATGTTTAGACTTGTGCATCCATTGGCAGGCCAAGAGAAGACTTGTTGAAAATGTATCACCGACACCGGAATGCCTGGCTCGATGCCCGAGCCAGTCATTCCAGTGATACATTTTCAAAAATAGTATTCTCTTGGCCTGCCAAATAGACATACATTCAATGATTAAATGTCAATTTTCATGACCGATCATGTTCAAGAGTTAAATTTAAAAGTTAGGTTTTGAAATATTTAATGCAGTAGAAAATAGTCTGATTATTCGATTATTTACATGTCAATTTGAATCATATAAATTCATGATTTACAGAACATGAAGAACAAGCATTCTGTAAGTATTGCTTTGCAATACATGTCCCCTACCTGGTGATATAAATCGTTAGAGATTGACCGTCAAAAATTTCATTAAAAATTGTCAAAAGCAGCTGAAGCTCGAACTTGATCTGTAACTTCTCATAACATAGCAATAAACCCAAGTCTCATTTATATATGGTGAAGGAGAAGGAAAGTCTTGAAAGCTGATATGTTTGTATTTCATAAGTCGAAAGGGGACATAACTCCATCAGAAAATGACGCAAATGCCTGAAACCCGAAGTTGGTCTGTAGTTTCTCATAATAAAGTAATGTACCAATTCTCAGTTGAATATCTTGAAAGACTGAGAGAAAAAGGGTGGAAAACTAATATTTTTCGTATTTCATAGGTCGAAAGGGGGCATACCTCCATCAAAGATTTATGCATATGCCTGAAACTCGAACTTGGTCTGTAACTTCTCATAACAAAGCAATGTAGCAATCCTCAGTATAATATCTTGAAAGACTGCGAAAAAAAGTGCGGAAAACTAATATTTTTCGTATTGCATAAGTCGAAAGGGGGCATAACTCCATGAAAAATTGACGAAATGTCTGCAACTCGAACTTGCTCTGTAACTCCTTACACTAAAGCGATGCACCAATTTTCACTTAAATATCTTGAAGGAGTAGCAATTCTCAGTATAATATCTTGAAAGACTGCGAAAAAACGTGCGGAAAACTAATATTTTTCGCATTGCATAAGTCGAAAGGGGGCATAACTCCATGAAAAATTGACAAAAATGTCTGAAACTCAAACTTGCTCCGTAACTCCTTACACTAAAGCAATGCACCAATTTTCGCTTAAATATCTTGAAGGAGTGCGAAAAAGTGTGGAAAGTTGATATTTTTCGTATTTCTTAAGTCGAAAGGGGGCATAACTCCATCAAAGATAAACGCATATGCCTGAAACTCCAACTTGGTATGTAACTTCTAATAACAAAGCAATGTAGCAGTTCTCAGAATAATATCTTGAAAGACTGCATAACTTCATGAAGAATTGACGAAAATGTCTGAAACTCGAACTTGCTCTGTAACTTCTTATACTAAAGCGGTGGAACTGATTTTTCCTTAAATATCTTGAAGGAGTGCGAAACGCATACACCTAAAACTCGAACTTGGTCTGTAACGTCTCATAAAAAAGCTATGTAGCAATTTTCAGTATAATATCTTGAGACTGCGAAAAAAGGTGCGTATTTCATAAATCAAAAGGGGGCATAACTCCATGAAAAATGGACGAAAATGTCTGAAACTCGAACTTGCTCTGTAACTCCTTATACTAAAGCGATGCACCGATTTTCGCTTAAATACCTTGAAGGACTGCGAAAAAAGTGCGGAACACCAAATGCGACAGACGGACAGATGCACGGATGGACAAACAGACGGACAGACAGAGTGCAAATCTATAGTCCCCCCGGTTTTACCGGTAGGGGACTAATAATCGTGATTATCGATTCAATCATGTAATCGCGCAAACCTACTCTGAATATTTCCAGGGTTTCATTTTTAGGTGAGTGGTCCTTCTCACTCAACCAGTTCACTGACCTACCCTTTTGAAATCATTAGCCAGTGAATTAGCCTATTTGGGGATATCATTTGTCAAATCTTAGCCTGACCAATACCCTATGTACATGTAACAGTCTAATACATGTACAATATGATCCTATCGTACTTAGCGGGACGTTAAAGCAAAAAACCAACTAAGAGATGACCAGCAGGCCGGGTGAAAAACAGAATATTGGATAGAATTGGATGAGTCATCATGGTTGAGCATGTCAGCAGCAACTGACCTACCCACATAAAATCATTAGCCAATGGGCATTTTTTATGCAACCATGAAAATTATTCTAAAAAACTAATTGGTGAATGTGTAGGTCTGTCCCGGGATGATCAATTAACCTTTTAACACTTACATCAGCCAAAAACGGCTTCTGTGTAATGGTCTTGATCCATTTGCAGAGCATGAGAAGAAAATTTCCCACTGGAATGACTGGCTCTCTAAACGAGCCAGTCATACCCAGTAGCAAATTTTCAAAAATAGTCTTCTCTTGATCTGCAAATTGACATTTTCTATGAGAAAATTGAACTTTTTTTTAAACAAATTCGAGGGTTAAAGGGTTAAGGATTGATCACACCAGTTTCCCATTTGTTACCCATTCTGAATGCAGTAATTATTGTATGTTCATGATTATGTGACCATTTCAACCCCGGGCTGGTATGACCGATTCTTAATAATTTAAGAAATAATCTGTTGAATATTTTGAAACTAATTTGACTGGAAGCTGTTGCTGCCTATGGGTGTAGAAATACAATTAAAAATGGTTTTCCAAAAAGTAATCGTCTTCTGCAGTTGTTGTCTACATGTAGCTTAACCAGTCAAGAAGTTATTGGCATCTATCGAGTCCCTAATCACGCTATTCTAGGCTGTTTTTTTATTTCAGTCTATTATCGGTAACTTCCCCAGTTTTTACACTGGTACCCATTTATACTCCTGGGTGGAGAGAGGCAATGAGGAGTGAATGAGATTGCCTATGTTTCCGGCGATTGTCAGTTGACCGAACAGAGACGCGATCCTGGGGTCGCCAGTTTCACAGCTCTGCGCGTTACCGCCTGAGCTACCGCCTCCTCTAATTTAATTAACGTAGCCAGAGATACAAGGTCAAATTTATAAGCAGCCAAAATCAATTTCCGGAATCATGATTGGTCGAACTTGCAGACCAATCAATCATCGATCAAATAGGCTTGTGTGATTATTGCTTTGAGTGATCACGATTTATTATTAAAAAATAATCATGATTACTCTATTAATCAGCTTTCGGTACAAATTACCAAGACAAAACAAAAGCATTTGAATAACAAAATCTGCAATGGTGTTTAGAAAAGTCCATTTGCAGGCCCTAAGAGAAGACTATTTTTGAAAAGGTATCACTGGAATGCCAGGCTCGGAATCCAGCCAGTCATTCCAATAATACATTTTCAAAAATAGTCTTCTCTAGGCCTGCAAATCGACATGTACATTCACTAAGCAAAATGTTAATTTTCTGGACAGATCTCATTAAAAAGTAATTAATAGGTTGGATTTGAAATATTAAAATTATTCATGATTATTCGATTATTTAATTTTAAATCACATAAATTCATAATTTTGAAGCCTCTGACATGTCTGACGTCAATATTCTACATTTTGTATCTTTTACTGTGTTAATAACAAAGAAACTGGTATACATTTTCAACAATTTTGGTGGACGGTGTTGCTGTCTACGAAAGCACCATCTTCCACCAAATTTGTTGAAAGATAAACACCAGTTCTTCTACATGTAATTTAATTTGAATATTTTAAAATCAAAGTAGGAGTTGAAAAAATAATCGCGATTTTCGATTTAATCACATAATCGCGAAAGCCTACGATCAAATCAATTAATTTGAACAGCACTAGTGTCATTTATCACATGCTTCAAAACTCAAAGCATAAATACAGGTACAGTACATGCACCTTAGAAGTAACATAAACCTTTACGCGCTAAAATCGAGATAAAAGCAAAACAAAAGTAGGACCAAAATGGTTTCGTGGACGCACTATGCGCACTTTATTTATATGCTAACACAAGAACCTTGCTTAACAGTCTGATGGCTGGGGTTTTTTTGCAGACGACATATTCCAGAGCAGCTACATATTTTGAAAACAATTTGACTGAAAATTGATGGTGGCTAAGCCATCAAGGACTTTCAGTCAGTGTTTCCATAATATTCAGCAGGTCAAGAGTTTTTGCTCATTGAGATTATTGTCTGGTGGCTTGTAGCAGTGAGACAGCTAAACGCAGCTAAGATCAAACGCATAAATTGATGATCGTGGTCAGCATTGTAGTAATGGGAATTTTGTTCTAGTACTAGGCTACTTTGTTCTAGTTTATATAACCCGCCACTGCAAGTGTTAAATGCATTTTCAAGTCAAGAAGTGACAATAGTGGTTTAGGATACGCTAACGAAACAATCATATTTTCAGCGAAGAGTTATCTTTCTTACCATATTCATTCCTCTCTATCTGCACTGATGGCTATAAACTAGATTTTTGACTGAGTTTAATTTTCTCTAATACGAAACACGCGCTATCTGAAGGATATAATTGTTAAAAATAATATCCCTAGACGTACATGTATATAGGCCAGACAGAGTATCCATCCTTACCAGAAAGGAATAGTCAACATTTTGTGTGCCGCTATCAGGGGTCGAAATGTTGCTTGTCTATCCGTCAAAGACACATGATTTTTGTCAGAGACAGGTAAAACAAATATCTACCTGTCGCTGGTGACAGGTACGTATTATTGTGAAAAAAACCTTAAAACGAAGAAGGAAGCTAGAGAAACGTCCACAGTTGAGCGTGATAGCTTCTATTTTGTAGTTTTCTCTGACATTTCACTGGAAATATTAGTCCCGTGAATCTTCCCAGTGTTCTCATTCAGTTACTTTCGCATTTGTTTTTTTATAAACATCCAGCGCAGCGAAGTATGCCGACTTGCGAGATTTGACATAGTTTATTATCATCCGGTTGCTTTCGCATTTACTTTCTATAAACATCCAGCACAGCGAAACATGTCGAGTTGCGCGATTTAACATAGATTATTTTTAGCCATAGCGGTATTCTGGTGGTTTATGTCCCGAGAATATGATGATGAACTTAACGAGGAAAGTGAAAAATATGGCGGGCAAGTCAATCACGTATATCGGTTACTCTTCCGGGCAACCTGTTATTTTTGGAAATCTTTTTCTAGCGCAATTTCTATCTGTCAATGGCCAGGAGATTGCATTATCAGCTCTGGTACAGCTGTCCGGTAACGTAAGCATTCCATTCTTACAGAACGGTGCAATCCCAGTTACTAATTTCAACAATAAAAATTATGTCACGAATCAGCCATGGGGGGGGGGGGGGGGTCTGCTAATTCACCAGTAATGAGAAATGTCTCGCACGACTGCTAGTCGTAGTCAATAATAATTGATACTTGGCACTCTTAGTTTCTGATTGGCTCGCGGGACATCCGATGTCATTAGGCATGAATAAAAATTACTATTGTAGTAAAATTTTGATCACGTGCCTTGTTGTCATTCATAACGAATTAATCACATGATTTATTCCAACCAATCTCTGTGCGACTCTCACGATCAATATTGATGGACAATGGCGACGCGAAAAATCTAGTCACTGTGCCGCTTTTAAAAGCAGTAAAGCAATATGTTATTGCCCACTTTGACGGGTTATTATGGGATCAGTGACACGTATGAGACCAGCTTTGCGTTTTGTTTCATCGCAAACAGGTCCACATTTGGCGTGCCCCAATGTTTGAATAGAACCTCCGCTACCAATTGGTTGAGCTGCCATTCCGTCGGACGACACACTGTCCTTCGACTGAGAGCATCCGCTAAGATGTTCAGTCTTCCTGGAATGTGTGCTGCCCGAAGAATAACATTCCTCTCTTGGCACCACAGCAGAAGGTTCCAAATCATCATACACAACTCCGGTGATCTCGTCCCGCCGTGGCGGTTTAAATAAGACACCACTGTTGAGTTGTCTGTCCTTACTAGGACAATCTTGTCTCGGATTAAGTTCTCAAATTTTCGAAGTACTAATGTCACTGCTAATAATTCAAGAACATTGATATGTTTCTGCGCATTGATCCGATCCCATTCCCCTGACACTGACTGATCGTCCAATACTGTTCCCCAACCCGTTGTCGATGCATCTGTGAAGATGGACATCTGTGGTTGAGGAGGTTGTAGAGGAACACCTCGCAGGAGATTCTATTCTGATCTTCTTCTTCTTCTTTTCATTCACTGATCATACCGCCAGTCCTGTAAGTGACTATCGACATGAGCATAAGCGCTAAGTGCGTGGATCCATGGTTTATTAGAGTGCGCCATGCGGCCTGGGACCTCCGTCTTCAGCACTCGAGGTTTCTGTCAGGGTTACCACACCCTTACCTCCTTTAGTCGCCTCTTACAACATGCAGAGGATACGGAAGGTGTATTCTACGCCCCACCTATAGGGCAAATTCTATAGATATATCTGAATCGCCTGCGCCTGAGTGCAGCATAAGAAACCACTTTCTCCAGAGACACTAGTAAACCCAGTATCCTGAGAAATTGGCGCGCCGTCAGAAAAGCTCCTAGAGAAACTGACTCCAGTACTGCAATCAAACTCTTGACTCTGCTCTCCGCCGGAAAAGCTACGCCGTCCCTGAGGTTGAAAAATATTCCCAGATAAACAAACTCCTTGGATGGAGTCAATTCTGATTTCTCTAGATTCACAATCCATCCTAGATCCTTTAGTAAGGCTAGGACTACCTGAAGATTGTTGCGCAGAGTGACTGGATTCCCCGCCTTCAGCAGCCAGTCGTCTATGTAAATATGAACAGCTATGGTTCTCCTGCGAAGATAAGAAGTCATGGCGAGAACCACTTTGGTGAAGACCCTCGGTGCTGTGGTAAGGCCGAATGGAAGCGCATTCAATTCCCAAACATTGTCTTGGAATGCAAAGCGAAGGTATTTCTGAAAAGGAATTGACATTGGAATATGAAAATATGCATCCTTCAGATCTATCGACACTGCACACATGCCTTTTCTCAGCCCTGTCATCACCGCTGCTAGTCTTCATCTGAAACTTTGGAGAAAGGATAAATTTGTTCAACGGTTTGAGATTGAGAATTGGTCTCCAATCTCCTGTATGTTTCAGAACGAGGAACATATCGAATAGAAGCCTAAGGAGGACTGATTGCGGACTAGATGAATCGCATTCTTCTGCTGAAGAGATTCTATTTCTGAGCAAATGGCATCTAGACGATCGGATTCCCTTGGAACGGGAGTCCACACTGGAGTCGATGTTAACGGAACTAACGATTGACGGATGAGCCAGTCCGGTTCGTAGCCGTTTCTTAACCACTGACAGACTAAACAATCTCGCACGACCTGTTCCCATTGGCTTGAGAACAGTTGAAGTCTGACTCCGATGGTAGGAATCTGCGCACAGCTGGCGGTCGATATTGCACGATAAAACGCTAAATCGCTTGGGTAAAGATTCTCGACTCCCTTCGTTCCTGACGTCACCGGAACTGATTCCGCCGGAAACCCGTCAGGACTGGCCTCAACGGCCGCCCCGCGGCTTCTTGGAATATGATGGCCCGGAACCGCTGCCACGGCTATCCTTACGGTAAACGCAGCGGCCCGAACCGCCACCCTTCCTGTCGTCCTCATACAGCCTCTTATTAGAGGACTTGTATGAGGACGAACGGCCAGGTCCCTGTGATCCGGATGCTCAATGGACTTCACGGCCAGAAGGACGGAAGGCCGAACTCTGGCGCTGCCTCTGCTGGTCGTGCCGATGCTGTTTGTAGGACTGCTGCGGCTGTGTCCTCTTAGTCGACTTCCACGACTTGCCGACTACTTCCTGCTCAGCAACCACTGACGCGACCTTGGATAAGGCTTGCCGTGCCGAGCCGCCGAACAAGCCTGGACCAATGAAAGGTGAAGAAGATAACGCAGCCCACATCTCAGGTCCTGGTTCTACACAATCGAGAACCATTCTCCTTCGCTCCGCCAATGATCTGGTGATCACCCTGGCGAGGCAATCCAGGGACAAGCGCATGGTGTCCCGAACAACTCCGGGAGCAACCTCTGGCACTTGTCCACCTTCCGCCTCGCAGGCCAGCATACCATGCAGGACGGTACATCCGTGCGAGAGCGCAGCCATGGCTGCCCTCGCCACATCTTCAATGAGCATCAGCTCATTAAACGGATCTTTATTGGCTTGGAAAACTAAGAGACGAAAACGCCCCTTCGATTTTTCAGCCAACAGCCTATTCAGAGCCTCTCGTTCCCCGACGGAAAGCCGTGGAACCCGGGCATACTGATGGTAGGCCTGCTTCGGAAAGCGGACCCTACTCCTTATCCCCTTCGGAGCTTTGGGCAATGCATACTCTGGCTGAACGAGATGATATGCCGCAAACTCCAACATGCAGGAAGTCTGCGTGTCCAAAAGTAGCGTCGGCATGGCCGAAGAGCCACTTGACAGAGCGCTAGCCACTTGCTCTGACATCCGTTCCATCGCTGGATCGTGCTGAGATCCTTGATCCGATGCCAACCCGAGATGGTCAGACATCCAGCCAAGGACCTGCACCCATTCGGCTTCGGTGCAGAAAGCGGACTCATCCATCAATGGACTACCGTTTTCATCTTCCTTCTCACCCTTGGATGAGTAGGCCACCGACGATCCATGCTGAGAGCTATGGCCCGCACTTCTACCAACATGAGGCGCGTCCATAGCCCGACTACTAGCGGCACCAGTGTCCAACGAATCGCCGGACATGGATTCACCACAGTCCATCGGCTCCAGCACGGGAGGCGGGACTACAGCCGCTTTTACCACGGTAGATGCCGGCACTCCGAGAGGAGCCGCACCTAACGCCACCAGGATGCCGCTAGGAACCGCAAAACATGGCTCCAATGACAACGCGGGTTGAGCGAAATCCGGGTGGAAAATGGCCGACGGAATGTCGACATCACCACCCGCTTGGCAAACCTGTACAAATCCCGAGGGAGATCCCTGGGATGTACGTGGTCTAGCCGTCAACGAAATATCCGGCATGCCGGAATCTTCCATTAGGAGAAGATCTTCCTCCTCCGCCGTCGGCTCTTGAGCCAAGGTCAGAGAAGGGACAGGTGCTTGTCCCTCCGCAGAACTAGCCGGGCCACCTAAAGGTTGCCCTGCACCAGCCTGCATCGTCGGGATCGTGGACTGCAAGGACTCAAACATTGCCTTGAACTGGGCCGCCCATACGCCCAATGCTGAATCCATTCGCTCGTTCAGACGACCTTCCAGTCCTCTCATCGACACCTGATCCGGCTTGGCCGCTTGTCCCTCGCGATTCTCTCCAAGCGCGCAGGACGATCACGATCGAATTCTGCCACCATTTCCGATGACCACTTGGCGCACACATCACATGGACTTCCCACCTTGCACTTCGCGCAAGCCACACAATGATGGCCCGAGTACTTGCGCTTCATGAACCTGTTGCATTTGTGGCACGTGTCCTGGTTCTTGGCCTTCTGCGAACACAGAGAATAATTAAAACGCTGCACATGACAAACGATGACGAGCAATACGCACAATTGACTTGATTGTAAAGTAGAATTACTTGGAAACATTAACTTTCTCTTAAATTAATGATAATCAAGCCTTTAGGCAGGAAATATTTGAAACTTTTTTTGAGTCAAAATTAATAAACACAACTTGGAAGTTAACTAACGTTAATACAGCCAAGAAATAAACGCCGATCGCTACAAACACCCTCAACAATGAAGCGAAGGCTAAAGATCGGCATAAACAGAGTGCATAGACACGCCAAGCCAAACATTAATCATGGGCACCGCCATCTTGGCTACGGGCGCATCCATCTTGGAAGGAACCGAGTCGCAAGAGAAATTAACCGAGTACCTGGATAAGATAAAAAAGTTAACGGGTACCGGGCGACTCTAACAATGGCTACCATTTTAAAATAATGTGCCAATTTAAGGAAATTTCAAACAGTCATTACGGCACGGATGTATAAATTCTAGATTGATACAAACTGCCCCTGTGTTGATTTTCCTTTATCCTCCATCCTTCCAGCAATGAATTCAGCAAACAACTGCTAATTCCATTAAAAAATTGCAAATTTTAAGAGCTACATGTACAAAAACATGACTAGCATGTGAGAGCAAAATAGACGAATCTGACTGTGATTGGGAATTGACTCGGTACCTGGGGATATGGTATTCCCGGACACAGTATAGGCAGGACCGGGAGAGTGCAGAGTTTTAATTGTTTATTTTGAGCTAGACTAGATAATAGACATTATCACAATAGTACATCTGGTAAGTATTATTCGAAGTAGAAAGGGCAGTCCCTACCAAGGTTGTGTTCTCAGGGTATGAGGCTGCTGCATGTGTATGCACCAAACTTAACAAGAAACAATGTCGGATAATGTGCAACACAATGGGCCATGGTTACAATACGTTACCATGTACAGATTTTGGTGGGGCGAGACCCACCCATTTGAAGGTTGATGGGATCCATAGATCACACACAAGACGGCAGTCCCTACCAGGATTTGATCTCAGATCTGCTTTACTATGGATCACACACACTAGGGCAGTGCCTAGCAGGGCTGGGGTAAATGTAACTGTAATTGATTGTAACTTAGTTACATTTTTCATGTAACTGAAGTAACTTGTAACTGAAGAATTTTTTTAGTTACAGTAACTGTAATGTAACCAACCAGTTACATTGCTAAAGTAACTGAAATTTCAGTTACTTTTCAGTTACCTTTCAAACTTTTTAACCAAATTTATTAAAATTTTCTTAATTGGCGGCATAGCTACTGTTATGCATGTGACACTCTACTATCCCAAATGTTGAATTGTAAAGAGAGTTAAAATCTGCCACAGTATGTGTTAACAGCATGTCCTGTTCTTTTCTTTGTATACTATTGATTAGGCAAGCTTAGGACATCATTGCTTAGCAATTATACTCAAGCTAAATTCAATTCACATAAGTGATAACGATCAAAGGACAATGTCATTGATAAATGCTGATGGACATTTGGAAGCTAATTTCACTGGAAACTGTTATATTGCCCCATGGTAGATGGTGGAAAATAGAAAGTCAATGCTGTACGGAAATCTGTTGAATACTGAAACTACATATAATTTCACTGAAAAATGTTGATACCTATGGTAGCAAAGTTTTCAGTCAAATTAGTTTCAAAATATTCAACCAATTATTTCTTACAGTAAGATTAATGTTTGTTATATGGGATGTTTGTGTTGAAAGGGTTAGAAGAAGAAATACATATGTACATCTATGAAGGCTGTGGAATCAAACTAGTGTCTTATTATTTTGGAAACAAGTTGATTGAGATGTGTTATTGCATATGGCAGCAACAAACTTCAGTCAAATTTATTAAAGGATTTTCAGCAGGTTTTATATTTTATATCTGAAATGGATTCAGTTCTGTCAGTATACTATATCAGTGGTTATAGTGGTATTTTGTTTCTACTATATATTTCAGTTTGGTTGATTACATTACACCTTTTATGATGACATTGATGTTCACATAGTCCTTCATAATAATTATCAAAGTAAATAATGTAACTGAAATGTAACTTTAGTTACATTATGCAAAGCAAGTGAAATGCAACTAGTTACATTGCTCAACAAATGTAACTGTAACTGACATAGTGCAATGTAACTGTAACTAGTTACATTAAAATGTAACTGACCCCAGGCTTGGTGCCTAGCAACTTGTGCTCTCACGGTATGGCATAGGTAGATGCAACGAAATAACAGAAACAATGGGTAGTGCTGAGTAGATTTGTCACTAAATTTACATACAAAATTTGTTGATACAAAAGTAGAACTATGGCAGTAGCAACTTTAAGTCCATTGGCCATATACAATAGGGCCGTCCCTACCAGGTTAAATCGCGGGATTTGGTACAGCTGTTGTATCTTCAGAAGGTGTGCAAGGTAACATTCTTACTTATTTCTGTGAACTGTGTACATGCTACGTGGTCGTGCAATAGGGCAGTCCCTACCAGAACAACCAGCAGTGATTTTTAATGGCCAGTAGAGCTTTGTAGCGGGTCATGGAGGTCTGTGCTGTATAGATGATGCAACCAGAAACTATCGAGGCAGCTTTTGAAGCAGTTTAGTCGTATTCTATGCAATATTTGTAAATCCCCCCACAGACCCCCCTTGTGGGTTGGTCTGTTGTTTTATTAACCACTATAAAAACATACTTACAATTCAATCACTACTTGCTAAATCAATTATCTGCATTTAGCTATCAGAATAAAATTTTTATTCCTGCATACACACCTCCCCATGCCTATTCCTATTAATATGGACCCTTAACCAGGCTAATGGTTAAGTCCATCTCCAGCATAATGACAGATATAGACTGGCACCAGTCTATAATCCCTCATAGTGACGCTTGTCACTAAGCGCGCTCGCGCATGCGCACTGGAGCCCAAATAGGAAACAGATTCACTTTTCTAAATTTAAGTGCTAAATATTAAAGTCCAATTCTCAAATCTTATCACGCGGGGTGGTTGAGGCCGGGTCGTAATGATTGAATGGTAAGTATGTTTTTATAGTGGTTAATAAAACAACAGACCAACCCACAAGGGGGGTCTGTGGGGGGTTGTTATTACACCACAAAAACATCCATTACCGTTCAATCACTACTTGCTAAACCCGTAGATTTGGTCAGTGCCCCATTTAAACATTAGGTGGGAGGAGATTTGAGAATCAACAAACAAGGATAAAAATTAAACCAATCTTATCCAAATGTTAATAACATAACATAATAGTGCATTTAGCTCAATCACACCGTGATTAGCAAATAAGGAAAACTTGAACTTACAGAAATAAATAAAAAACTAAAAGAAGACTCACCATTTCTCACAGACGCAGAGTCCTAACGAAAATGGTGGGAAGTGCTTGGTAAATAGTCTTCGGCTTTTTTAGTTAACAAACAAGGATAAAATTAAACCAATCTTATCCAAATGTTAATAACATAACATAATAGTGCATTTAGCTCAATCACACCGTGATTAGCAAATAAGAAAAACTTTAACTTAAAGAAATAAATAAAAATCGAAAGAAGACTCTCACCATTTCTCACAGATGCAGAGTCCTAACAAAATGGTGGGAAGTGCTTGGTAAATAGTCTTCGGCTTTTTTAGTTAAAAGTGGAAATGTTACGAAAGAAGGAGGCTGCTGCACTCTGGTCTTTGAGATAAAAGGATGTAAAGGTGAATTCAGATTTCCATCCTGCCACCTGCATGACCTCATCTAAAGACGAACCCTAAAAAAGAGCGAAAGAAGTAGCCATACCTCTAACGTCATCGGCTTTAATAAGGGAGAGATTAATTTGATCCGGTGAGGCTATCTCATAAAAAAAGTTTAATTATTGTCTCACAAATCCATCTCTTCTTCTTCTTCTTTTCGTTCGCTGATCATACCGCCAGTCCTGTAAGCGACTATCGACATGATCATATGCGCTAAGTGCGTGGATCCATGGTTTATTAGAGTGCGCCGTGCGGCCTGGAACCTCCGTTTTCAGCACTCGAGGTTTCTGTCAGGGTTACCTCACCCTTACCTCCTTTAGTCGCCTCTTACGACACGCAGAGGATACGGAAGGTGTATTCTAAGCCCCACCTACAGGGCTGACAATCGAAGAATTTAAGACCGGCTTAGATAACTCTTCCGCGTAGGAAAACCATAAATGAGATGGATCGACTCTTATAAAATCTGATCGCTGATTGAAGGTTCCTAATGCCCTAACAGGGCACCACAATTTATCGGATGGCGAAAGACGTAAAAGATTTTAAAATGATCGGACTAGCAGGATAGCGGTTAGTTTGAGTTTTAGATAAAAAATTCCTTCTGGGATATAAAACCAAGCCGTCTCCTGAAACTATAAATCGCTCCTTTTCAGCAGAAAGAGCATGAATCTCTTGAACGCCTTCTAGCGGAGGCTGTAGCAACAAGAAAAAACAGCCTTGACAGTTAAAAACAAAACAAAACTTAATACTGGTAGACGAAATAGGTTCAAAATGGCGACCTGCCAAACTTGAAGAACCAAAGCCAAACTCCAGGAAGGTAAATGCTTAGCAATCGGAGAACGAATATTACTTAGACCTCTAATAAAGCTATTACGTCTTAGTATCCTTGACATCGGCATACAGAAGACAAGGAAGGGATGACGCCAGAGAAAATCTATACTCCCTGACCGTAATAACTGACAAATGAAATAATCAAACAGATAAGATAAAAAATCTAATACTTTGGGTATAGAAACAGAATCGGGCACGAAACCTTGGTCTGAACATCATTCACCAAAAATTCTAAGTCGACCCTTGTAAACTCGACGGGTCGAATCCCTTCTGGCAGTCAATAATTTCCTGAGATTAGAAGAAACCTTATTCTCGAGGACCTCAGACTCGAGATTCTCCAGACACACAGACTAAAATTTATTGGATTTGGATGCACACAAAGACCTCTTACTTGAGATAGAAGATCCTGGGATACTGGAAGAAGAAGAGGGAAATCTACCAGAAAATCTAGAAGGTCTAAAAACCAAATTCTCTTTGGCCAAAAGTGAGCTACCAGAAGAATTTTGCAACCTGATCCTTGACCCTCTTCAAGACTAACTGAATCAAAATCGTTAGAGAGAAGGCATAGGCAAACATTCCTGTCCACTACTGAGACAGAGCATCCACCACCAGGGCTTGACTGTCCGGAAAAGGAGACATGTAAGAGAAGATCTGAGCATTCAGAGATTCCCCGAACAGATCTACTAGAGGACGATCCATAAACTAAACCTCATTCCTCCTTCTACAAATGAAAGAAACCCCATGGTAATGACTGAACGAATCGAGATTTAGAAGCCTAACAGACAATCCAACCAATGAACAGAAGCCTGGATCTACTTTCCAATGAATAGCCTCTTCTATAGACTCCTTGACAATCATAGAAAACAACAACCCCTCTAAAGCTAATAGCTTCTAATAAGAAGGAACTGAAGACCATTTTGGAAGAAGAGACTACAGAGAAGGATTCTAGATCCAAGAATATCTAGCCCTTTTGATAATGGCCGCCCTTAAAAGAAGAGTCAAGCTTACTATATGCTAAAGAGGACTGCTCATAGAAAACACATAGATTACATATGCCATGATGCTCCAACCAAATATCCTGGGCTATATCATAATGCTTAGTCCTCACTAAAAAGGTAACTGACGTTTATTATGGATATTTTAATAATACCGCTTACTCTGAATGGAGACAAAAAAGGTTCATATCAGTATAGCCTAACTTATTAATAATGCTAAACACTCTGCAAAAATTATAGATAATTTTATTTAGAGATTTAACCAGATATTGTGGCAAACCAAAAACCCATAGTAAGTCTATGGGAGAGCTTAGAGTCAAGATATAGCCAAATCATGTGCTTGAGATCTACATGAACTACGGGAAACTTACTAGTGATGACTGTCATCACAATTCTATGAATAGAATACATGACACGGTCCTGATAAGAGAACTATGGCAAACATTAGACTATCTAATTTAAAAATTGTATAATAATGGAGGAGATTTAATAAAAAATCGTATTTAATACATCAACGGTTGCCTAGCCGCTCGGGCTTGCTGATAAATTAGATATCCTAAACAATTCGATATTTATGCCAAGAGGCAGAAAACTTAAAAGATTTTAATAAATTTATTGATTCTTATATTTATAGTCTTAGCATCAATAATTTCATCTTTGTAATAACAAATGACATTCTGTTAGAAATCCCAATAAAAGGAAAGATTGAACACTGATACTAGATATTAACTGATTGAATACTGAATTTTGCAGACGACATATTACAACTGTAATATCTCTGGACTTGCAAAGATTTAGACAACATTTTGACCGAAAATAGTTGGTGGATGCTTAAATCCGAAGATTCTCGGCCGCTCTTCCCCCCTCCAGCGCAACCCCCACCCCACTCCAACCGGCCCGCCACCAGCCCCCAGACAACAACCTCAACGAGCAAAAACCCAAGACCCACCGAATAGTCCGGGAATAATCCAACCGAAAATTGCCGGTGGCATCACCAACAACCCTCAGCCAAACTGTCCCCAAAATACCCAGCAAATCCCGAGCCGTGCCCCCCCCCCCCCCCCGAAACCACCGTCCGAAGGCCCGCAGCAACCCAGTCAAAATAGAGCAAAAATTACGCTATAAAAGGGAAAACAAACAAAATCTGGAAAAAATGAAAACAAAACGAACTCATCGAAACTATGTCAACGCAGAAGAAGAATCCGACTCATATTCCTCCTTCCTGCCCCTTATCCGATTGATTATCTTTTCTAAGCGAATAATGTACTTGTAGACATTAATCCTGTACTCATAATGATCCTATGAAACCTTTACTGAATCTAATTCTTTTCAGCGACTGACAAAATTACACTACGATTTACTTAAGAATCAGGGTTATCCCATCCATAAATAAACTCCCTTTGGTTAAATAAATATGTCAATCTGCCGACATAAGAGGTAAAAGGAGCGAGAAAAAAGGCTGACTGGCCCGAAGACAACTGGCCATCTAAAGTTGGATAAAAGCAAAAATCGTATCTCGAAATAATGCGTAGAATACAAACTGACTTATCGGCTGATGAAATGCGCATATAAAATAATCTGCAGCAAAATCCCCTACGGTAACGAGTCAGAAGTCTTTAATTACGTTGAAAATTGTCACTGATAAACGAATAAATGTCTGAATAGACTACAATTCCAAGAGAGACTACGAGACTGGCAATGACTCAGTATGAATATTTTCAACCCGTAAACATTCCCAATATTAAACAAATACAGAAATAAGACTAATTCTTAGGCAAGAAAATGACTAGATTCTAGGAAAGCGGATGTGGAAAAAAGGAAACGGAAATGCATAAACCGGAAGTATACTACCGGAAACTAATCAAAATCCTACAAGCCGGATGTACAGAATTACTGGAAGAGAAAGCTGAAAAACCAGAAATGGATGAACAATGCAATGCCTGGTAAAACCGGAAATGACCCTATCCCCGGCTATACGAAATCCGGATGCGGAAAAAAAAGAAACGGAAATGCATAAAACCGGAAGTAGACTACCGGAAACTGATCAAAATCCTATAACCCGGATGTACAGAATTACCGGAAGAATCTGAAAAACCGGAAATGGATGAACAATGCAATGCCGGGTAAAACCAGAAATGACCCTATCCCCGGCTGTACAAAATCCGGATGTGGAAAAAAGGAAACGGAAACGCATAAAACCGGAAGTAGACTACCGGAAACTGATCAAGATCCTACAACCCGGATGTACAGAATAAACCGGAAATTGACGAAAAATTGGCATTAGCATAAGGTCTATCTAGCCTTATGGACGTCAGCTTCAGCCTCCGCCACCACTGCTTGTGGGTTATGGCCATCACCCTCAAGTCTTAAGTGGGTTTGACCCGGTGCACTACACGAGCCCACCTTCGAGAGCTTGGTCGCTCTAGACTTTTGCTACGGAAACTTATTAACCTGCATAGATTAGAGGGATCGGTTTCCCCCATTTGCGGGAACGCCCGCTAGTCCTCGGACTATTGTCAGAACTGGAAGAAACATCCTGTTTCTTGGTTTCCTTAAATCAGCAGATATCCTTTGTCCAGAGATTTAATCAAGACCGACGCGAATGACTCAAATCTTGCCATAGAACTAGTACGGCATCTGAATTTGGCGAAGAGATTCCCCCTCCGTAATGACCGGTATGAGGGTACAAAAAAAGAACATTTCACACAGACATGTCTGGCAAATTCAGCTGAGTGATGGCGATCACAAATCGATGACGTACATTAAATCCTATCTAACGATTTACCAGACTCCTAAAACGAAAAAAGCGTAACAATGATAGCTACCACTTAGAAATCGTAAAAAGGAGACTAGAAACATAAAATGCATTTCTAAAAAAGGCAAAAAAGTTCAAATTAGAAATCAAAATCCCTACCGACAAGAAAACAAACTTGCATAGGAATAAATGAAAATCTTTGTCGAACGCTAGATAATGATGATGACGATATAGGCATAGTAATTAGGTTACCACGAAACGAGAATTCGATCTTTCACGAAAACCGGTAACAATATGAACATAGTTATAAAATACAATATAACCACTAATAATCTTCCTAAACAAAACTTAGGGAGGATTGAATTCATATTAGGCATATTCCTTGGTAATAGAAAAGACAATAGTGTAGCTGACACAGCGCAAAGCATAAAAAACCCTTAGAGAATATTTTAGCAGTAGTTCTGCTTGCAGAATAATTGAAAAGTGAATCTGTTTCCTATTTGGGCTCCAGTGCGCATGCGCGAGCGCGCTTAGTGACAAGCATCGCTATAAGGGATTATAGACTGGTGCCAGTCTATATCTGTCACTATGCTGGAGATGGACTTAACCATTAGCCTGGTTAAGGGTCCATATTAATAGGAATAGGCATGGGGAGGTGTGTATGCAGGCATAAAATTTTTTATTCTGATAGCTAAATGCAGATAATTGATTTAGCAAGTAGTGATTGAACGGTAATGGATGTTTTTGTGGTGTAATAACAACTTATGTGTATCACTCTTAAATGATCAAATGTATTGTCGTCCCGTCTTAAGTTGGACGGCCAAATTAAAGCTCTTTTGTGATTGGAGGCATTCCACTGAACTTTATCTTGGACTGGAAGGAGACGTCCTAAGTAAAAACAGATTTTGCAAGCTTGCAAATGCCAATATCGCAAATTAATAATCAGGGAATATTTTGAGTGGTATCGCATCGCAAAATGCTATGCAAATGAGTACCTGTTGCCACACATTCACAACTTCGCCTAGCTATTTGCTGTGATACATAATTTTGATGTAAAATTCAGTCAATTCACTTAATTTTGAAATATTTTTGATAAAAAGTTGCTAAAATTGCAAAACGATTGTCTAATTTAGTAAGGAAGCGAGATGCGCATGCGTTCGAGACTGATTTCCGATATAGCCCATAGACATATATAGCTATAGAGCGCATATCTTCATACTTTCTTTCACTATGGGACAAATGACCGCCTGTAAAGCGAGTTCAGTAAGCGCTCTATAGATCAGAATTCTAAAAGCTAACGATGCGCGCATGCGTTAGCGGCTTCATTCTTCTGGTATATAATAAACTGTTACAGACTTTTTTTTTTAGTTTGGACACCAGTCGGAAACTCGCAATATGTATCACGGGGTCAGGGTTGGCAAGTTTTGGACACTAGTGGTTTAAACCATGGTTTAAACCGTCCGCCCAAAATAGGTTTTGGACACCTTAAATTGTCCAAAACTGTCCAAAACCTAAAATATTGGTATAAAAAATATTTTACTGAAATGTAATTTTCTTAAAACAACTATATAGCATTTAGACACATACAGGTACATGTACATATTGATGGATGGTTATCTACATGTATTTTTGGATACTTTATTGCTATATAATAATAATAATAATCTAAAAGGACACATATGATTTCAATAAATTAGGAGTCTTATTTGCTTCTTTCTATAATCCATGGGTTAATTTTTTCCAACTTTTGTTTGTCTTAAATGTTTTAACTCTGTATATTTCGACCAGTTGTGTTAAACCCACAGAAATCCTATTTAATCAATAATGTAAACATATTAGACTACCTATGTACAGCTAGATGTTTATATTATTGAGAACTGTCTCTGTGTCTAAATCTATTTCTTGCAAAATGTTCATGGCCTATGGAAGAATCTTAAACTCATAGAGAAAATATAGTCTGCTAAGATGTTGTTTCAACAATTAACTGATGACCCTTGCTCTCTAAGGCTATTTTAGAATGCACTACTCAGTACACACATTAGCTATGTTTACATAAGATCTTATGCAAATTTGGGATTAAGGCATTAAGCTGATAGAATATAAATTAGATTCTTCATGTTTTCATCTATCCTCAGTTAATGCTAGATATCAATTAGACAATTAGTAAAAAGATATCCTTGTGCTACATTAATCTTTGAATTCTTCTGTTGGCCTGAATATTTATGTGTTGATGGTATTTGAAATAGTTAATATGTATTTCAAAGGTCGTAGGCCTAAGGATCCAATTTGGAATCACTTTTTGGAAGTTAAGATTAATGGCAAACAAATGGCTAAGTGTAGAGAGTGTGAGTACACAGTTGTCAACAAGGTAGCAAGGATGAAAATACACTATGAGAAGCATGAGAAGTCTACTGAAAGTCCTGTTGAACAGGCTGATACAGACAGTGCAGACACACATATCAGCAAAGACATCAAGATTTTGAAGGTAAATAAAATTAATGCTTAACCCCTTGCCCTCTAATGTCAATAATTAAAAATTCTATATTTTATTGTGACTATACCAAGGAAACTGGTTTTCATTTTTCAACAATTTTGTTGGGCGATGACAAATTTGTTGAAAATAAAAAAACAGTTTATCTTTTAATTTTATTTGAAAAATGTTTTTTGTTGACATTGGAGTGCTATGAGTCCAATATATCTAATACATGCCTTAACCCTTTCACCGATGAATTCCTCAGCTATCATTTTCAAGGACCCTATGCGGGAAAACTGCAGAATATTTTGAAACTAATTTGACTGGAAAATAATTTACTCGTGAAATGACTGCTGCTTTTACTAAGCCAGTCATTTCAGTGAAAAAATTTCAAAAATTTGTGCTAAGTTGTGTTTAAAAGTCATAATGTACAATGTAGGTAAGGTTACTATTCACTGTAATTGTCTTGGCCGCATAGGGGTTATCAACAGGATGTCTCGCCTTTAGTTCAGATACCTGAGTTAATTATTCTCTTTGCCATGCTAGTAATAGAGCCAGGTCTGATAATCTCTGATAACCACAATCACACATGCTGAGCCTCTTTACAATTCAATGGTATGGGTGTGATAATTGGCCTGTGAGGGCTCTGGCTTAAGATTAGAAATAACACACAATGATCTGCTTAACCCTATACTTTCTGCAACCCAGGGTTTTCAGAAATACTCTTGCCTGAATACCTTTACTACAGTAATATTATGAAAACAATTTGGCATAGCACACTAACACCCTTCAGATAGACTGATGCAAACAGTCAAACTAATATTCAGCAAGTCCCATAGTTTTGAAAATAAATAAAAACATGCATTTATTTGACAGAAGGGTCTATCTTTAACTCTATCCATTCCAAATTTTAAATGTATTGAATTATGACATAAAATTAATTACTTTTGAAAATTCAACATAGGAATGACTGATTTTGTTGCATGCCAGTCATTTCAATGTAAATTTTTAAAAAGATTATCATATCTTTAACTCTATCCATTCCAAATTTTAAATTTATTGAATTATGACATAAAATTAATTACTTTTGAAAATTCAACATAGGAATGACTGATTTTGTTGCAATGCCAGTCATTTCAATGTAAATTTTTAAAAAGATTATCATATCTTGTCCCCAAATGGCTTGGACCAGGTAGGGTGTATATCTACATTTGGGTTATATAGCACATGTAATATCCCTTTTCTTTGTTTCAGCTGGACAAACCATCAGCTGCACCATGCACAAAGCGACTACTAATTAAACCTAATTAAGCCTTTTAAGTTTTAATTGTATGTATTTGATAAAAATGTAATAATAACTCATATAATAAATGGATTTGTTTAATATAGTGCTTTTGATGCAATCTCTGATTTCTTGTTATTTTTTAATAGGATTATGATGCATAAGTGTATGGTGATATGTCCAACATAGTTTTGGACAGTTTTGGACTGGTTTAAGACAGGTTTTAGACAGGTTTTGGACAATGTCTGCTCAAAGTTAGTTTTGGACTGTCCAAAACCCAACCCTGCACGGGGTATTCAAGGTCGTCGACATATTGCTCGTAACAGACTCTCTTGTAAATCTAAATTCTCCTATAGGGGGGGTATGGCTATTGATCATTGCCTCGTCATTAGTTAGCGCTATGATAAACTTTAAAAATACAAGTTTACATAGGCTGATTCGGGTCGATTTAGACAACTTTTGCCTCGGAAACTGAGTTATATCATCGCGAATGCTAAGCTCCTGTTAGCGCATCCCCAAATCAAGGCCGACACAGTATAGTTAGCCATGCTACGGCGGCGTATCGCACTTGATTCACGTAAGTGACAGATTTAGAATGGCATGTCGCCAAGATCGACGCATGCGCGAGAGTGTTCTCGAGTACTCTTCTCCAAAGTCAGGAACATACTTTCTCGCGAGATTATCGGTTAATAAATATAACTATAGAGAGCAACCAATGAATCACAAGGAAACTACCGACGGTAAAGAAAATAAACAATGTTTTATGCGGTAATTTTAAGAATGACGTAGTAGTATATTATATATATAGCATTCGTAGTAAAACTAGTAACACATGGGCCGATTGATACACGCTGATCACAGTAAAACTTTTTATAATTCACTACTTAAGCCAGAGTAAACAACCATTAGTAATTTTTAAATAAAAGTTGTTAACTCTTTCAACTGAAGTCATAGTATCGCAAAAACCCAATTTCAGCTTAATAAGCTGTTGAATATGTTGGAAGTTTTTAAGGGGGACCTGTTGTTCACAGCTGCCATAGCCTGCAACAGCTTCCAGTTAAGCACTAACACTATTCAGCCGTATTACATTGTATTGAATGATGTGTACTTTGTTTAGTCTACCAGTTGAATGAAGGAAATGTCAATTTCCCTTTCTCCGAGATCTAACAATACTCACCATTCTGTTACTTCTGATATACAGCTGGCCCTGACAGCTGGCTCTACGACTATAGACTTAGAAAGCTTTACCGACTTCTTGGAACCGGGTACTCGGCTCCCAACTGCCGAGTACCTGTCTACCATAGAGCTCATATTGTTTGCATAGCCACCAAACAAGAGAAATCCATGGCTTGCCTCTGTGGGGCTGGGAGGCTAGGTCCGTAACAGAATGGTGAGTATTGTTAGATCTCGGAGAAAGGGAAATTGACATTTCCTTCATTCTCCTTCGATCAATACTCACCATTCTGTTACTTCTGATATACACCAGATTTGGTCAGTAACCTGGTGGGAAGGGGCAAGCCATAAATGCTACTTTTGCCCCTTGGAGAAAGAGTTAGATGTAAAAACTTGACTAACGGAGACCCCAAAAAATGACCATCAAGTTAACGGAACCGAATCACATTCGCATCACTGACCCCCCCTTTTTCTCCTAAGAAAAGGGAGAGAACTCACGAACATGCATCTCGCCTGAAAACACAAATATGCCAAGAGGGTTAACTACTCTTTGCATATACACATGTATTAGCCTGGGAATGAGCATGAATATATAAGATGAATGAACATGATATATAGACATAATACAAAAAACTCTCAATCTTGAATTACCTCATGATAAATGGACTCCAGACGTACCGCCTCCAACCATTCACTGGTCCGGCCATCAGTGACACAATCTGGTTGTCATCCTCTCGCTCGACCATGTCTGCTTTTAAATTCTTTTCTTACCAAAGTGAAAAAAGGGAGAAGAGCAGTGTGGTCACTTAACTATCGTTTCAAAACAGCTAAGGCGAGTGGATTGGCTGAGTCTGACACATCCCTCATATAGTAATCCGTGAATGAGGACTCACAGTGCCATTGTGCAACGGCCATGATGTCCTCTAACGGAACACCACTGTAAAGGGCGGTCGAGGAGGCTATTCCTCTAACATCGTGTGCCCTTGCGCCTTGCACCTGGTGCCCAGTCGCCATCTCATGAGTAGTCTGAATGCATTCGACTACCCAACGAGAGATAGTATCCATGGATGCGGCGCCATAAGGCTTCTTATGGCAGATCCATAGATGTCTATCGTTCCACCGTAACGAGTCAGTCCGTTTCCTGTACTTAGTCAAAGCACGGACCGGGCACCAGACACTGGCATCACGATCAAACCTTGTTAACTTCGGTATTATGATCGGTTTGACAGGATATCTCAAAGATTGATTCTTTGACATAAACTCTGCTCTTGGCAGAAGACACAGACCCTCTCCGGAGACAATAAATCGGTCCCTCTCTGCCGAAAGCGCATGGATCTCACTGCGCCTTCTAGCTGAGGAAGCTGCCAATGGAAAGACCGCCTTTAGAGTCAAATGCTTTAGACTAGCCGAACGCAACGGTTCGAAAGGGTGCTTGGCCAGTACATTAAGCACTAAAGATAGACTCCAGGCTGGAATGACTACCGGTTTTCTCGGTCGGAGATTGCTCATTCCCTTCACCATCACATTTAACTGGGCACCTCTGGACTATCCCTGTTGGCTAGACAAGGGATAACTGATGCCAAAGCTGACTTGTATCCAGCAATTGTGACAGGAGCTAGTCCTGAAAAGAACAGCTCACAGAGAAAGTCTGCTATTTGCTGAATAGTGGATTGAAAGGTATCAATACCCTTTTCTTCACACCAGTCTGCAAATCTGTTAACCTTGTTGTTATATGACTTGAAGGTTAACCTCCTTCTCGCGGCTTGTCGAGAAAAGCCTTCCAACGTGGAACATTGTTTGATAACATCCACGCAGTCAATTTGAACATTTCGGGACGCTCGTGTAGGAAGCGTCCCTTGGCCTGGGAGATTATGTTCGGAATCTCGGGCAACTGCACTGGGTTTTCCACCAGCAGATCTAGCAGATCCGTGAACCACGCCCTGCTGGGCCAATACGGCGCTATTAGCAGGACCAGACACGGTTCCTCCCTGATCTTCAGCAATACCTTCGGCATAAGAATGGTGGGTGGGTACGCGTAAGTGTGCATCCCCCTCCAGCTTATCACTAGAGCGTCTGTATCGACGGCATTTGGATCTGGAATCGGCGAGACATAAGTCATGATTTGAGCGTTTTCCCTTGTGGCGAACAAGTCCACGTTGGGTTTGCCCCAATGCTCGAAGATCCTTCATAGAACTGGAGGGTTGAGGGACCATTCTGTTGGCAGAATTCTCTGTCTGCGAGACAAAGCATCTGCCAGAATGTTCAATTGCCCAGGAATGTGAGCTGCTTTCAAAACAACTGAGTAATTCCTGCACCATTGAATCAAGTGCCACACTGATACACAGCGTGGGTGACCTGGTCCCGCCTTGGCGATTTATGTATGATACTACTGTCGAATTGTCCGACCGTATCAATATCAACTTGCCCCTGATCATCGGAAGAAGCTCTTCCAACGCCAGTTCCACTGCCATCATTTCCAACAGATTGATTTGCAGCTGGCTCTCCTGGAGAGTCCATGTGGCCGAGACCTGGTGCTCTCCCAGGCAGGCCCCCCACCCCTCAAGCGATGCATCCATGTACACGGATAGCTGGGGGTGGGGTAGGTGCAGCGAAACACCTACTAGGAGATTCTGACGCTCTTTCCACCATACAAGATGCGACATTATCGGCTCCAAAACTGGCACCAGTTTTGACAGGGGTTCTGTTCTCTGTTTCCACAGAGACATCAGATACAACTGGATAGGTCTTCGCATTAGAGCAGCGTACGGGATCACCTGCTCCATGGAGACCATCATGCCCAGCATCTGAAGAAACCGCCTCGCCTGAATGTGGTTTCCCACTCGAAAACTCTTGAGGATGGCTAACAGAGACACCACTCTGGGCTCTGACGGGTAAACCCTGCCCTCCTCGAGATCGAATCGCATCCCCAAATAAACAAAATGTTGAGTGGGTGTCAACTCAGATTTCTCCTTGTTGATTATCCAGCCTAGATCTGAAAGTAACTTCAGAGTCAGAGCAGTATCCACGTCCAACCTGGCTGCCGAGTCTGCTTTGATCAGCCAGTCGTCTATGTAGGTGTGTAGCGCCACGTTATCTTTTCTGAGAAACGCTGTCACCGCAAGGACCACTCTTGTGAAAACCCTTGGAGCTGTCGACAGGCCAAACGGGAGAACAATAAACTCCCATACTTGATTCTGAAACGCAAATCTCAGAAACCTGTGACAACTCCTGTTCATTGGAATGTGGAAATATGCATCTTTCAGATCGATCGATACACACCACATTCCCTTCCTCAACCCTGCCATTACCGACCTCGGCGTTTCCATCTGGAAGCGAGGCATATGGATAAACCAATTTAATGGCCTCAGATTGAGTATGGGTCTCCATTCTGTGGCGGAAAGTCCCACCAGATAACCATCCCAGGACCAGACTGTCTGACGTCACACCTCGCCAAGCCTCGACGAAACGCATGAGCCTTCCAACCACTATAGACGCCTAACGGGGTTGTCCGGATCACGGTCCGCTCCCCACTCTCTTAACCAGAGAGAGAGAACCATTTCGGTCTTGGCTCGGCGGTCTAACTGGCACTGCTGTTCCTGTCGCACAGGTGAGGTCCAGCCGGATACGAAGGGAGCTCTCGTACGATCCGCTCCCTTCTTTCCGCCCTTTGAGGACTTACCCTTCCCCTTCCCGCTTCTAGGGCGATCAGGAGCAACATTGGGGAGGGTAGGGGCCTCCACAACCTTCCTGGCTTTCTTCGCCGGCAGCGGCTGAGCAAAGCCAGACGAAGCAGAAGCCGCACTAGGCTTAGCTTTCGCCTTGCCTTTATGCTTCTTCTGCTTCTTGGAAGGTTGAACAGTCAACGGCTTCCCTACAGCCCCTAGTGCGTGCGCTTGCCGCACTAGCTCCAGCTGTAAGTTTACCGCCAACCGATTCTGCGCAATGCTAGCAGTGTCCTCTATGATGGCCCACGTCTGGCCACCGAAGATTGCAGGAAATGTCAATTTCCCTTTCTCCGAGATCTAACAATACTCACCATTCTGTTACTTCTGATATACAGCTGGCCCTGACAGCGGCTCTAGGATTATAGACTTAGAAAGCTTTACCGACTCCTGGGAACCGGGTACCCGGCTCCCCACTGCCGAGTACCCGTTTACCATAGAGCTCATATTGTTTGCATAGCCACCAAACAAGAGAAAACTATGGCTTGCCTCCGTGGGGCTGGGAGGCTGGGTCCGTAACAGAATGGTGAGTATTGTTAGATCTCGGAGAAAGGGAAATTGACATTTCCTGCATTCTCCTTCGATCAATACTCACCATTCTGTTACTTCTGATATACACCAGATTTGATCAGTAACCTGGTGGGAAGGGGCAAGCCATAAATGCTAATTTTGCCCCTTGGAGAAAGATTTTAGACTTCAAACTTGACTAACGGAGACCTAAAAGGACCGTCAAGTTCACGGAACCGAATCACATTCGCGTCACAGCCCCCCCCCCCCCCCCCTTTTTCCTCCTAAGAAAAGGGAGAGAACTAACGAACATGTATCTCGCCTGAAACACCAATATGCCAAGAGGGTTAACTACTCCCTGCATATCGCTTGTATTAGCCTGGGAATGAGCATGAATATATAAGATGAATGAACATGATACATACACATAATACAAAAAACTCTCACTTGTTGAATTACCTTATGATAACAGGACTTCAGACGTACCGCCTACAACCATACACCGGTTCGGCCATCAGTGACACAATCTGGTTGACATCCTCTCGCTTGACCATGCCTGCTTTAGGTTCTTTTCTTACCAAAGTGAAAAAAGGGGAAAAGCAGTGTGGTCACTAACTATCGTTTCAAAACAGCTAAAGCGAGTGGATTGGCTGAGTCTGACACATCCCTCATATAGTAATCCGTAAATGAGGACTCACAGTGCCATTGTGCAACGGCCATGATGTCCTCTAACGGAACACCATTGTAAAGGGCGGTCGAGGCGGCTATTCCTCTAACATCGTGTGCCCTTACGCCCTGCACCTGGTGCCCAGTCGCCATCTCATGAGTAGTCTGAATGCATTCGACCACCCAACGAGAGATAGTATCCATGGATGCGGCGCCATAAGGCTTTTTATGGCAGATCCACAGATGTCTATCGTTCGACCGTAACGAGTCAGTCCGTTTCTTGTACTTAGTCAAAGCACGGACCGGGCACCAGACACTGGCATCACGATCAAACCTGGTTAACTTCGGTATAATGATCGGTTTGCCGGGATATCTCAAAGATTGGTTCTTTGACATAAATTCTGCTCTTGGCAGAAGACGCAGACCTTCTCCAGAAACAATAAATCGGTTCCTCTCTGCCGAAAGCGCATGGATCTCACTGCGCCTTCTAGCTGAGGAAGCTGCCAATAGAAAGACCGCCTTTAGAGTCAAATGCTTTAGACTAGCCGAACGCAACGGTTCGAATGGGTGCTTGGCCAGTACATTAAGCACTAAAGATAGACTCCAGGCTGGAATGACTACCGGTTGTCTCGGGCGGAGATTGCTCATTCCCTTCAACATCACGTTTAACTGGGCCACCTCTGGACTATCCCTGTTGGCTAGACAAGGGATAACTGATGCCAAAGCTGACTTGTATCCAGCAATTGTGACGGGAGCTAGTCCTGTAAAGAACAGCTCACAGAGAAAGTCTGCTATTTGCTGAATAGTGGATTGAAAGGTATCAATACCCTTTTCTTCACACCAGTCTGCAAATCTGTTAACCTTGTTGTTATATGACTTGAAGGTTGACCTCCTTCTCGCAGCCGCGATGAAATCAGCAGCCTGTCGAGAAAAGCCTTCCGACGTGGAACGTTGTTTGACAACATCCACGCAGTCAATTTGAACATTTCGGGACGCTCGTGTAGGAAGCGTCCCTTGGCCTGGGAGATTATGTTCGGAATCTCGGGCAACTGCACAGGATTTTCCACCAGCAGATCTAGAAGATCCGTGAACCACGCCCTGCTCGGCCAATACGGCGCTATTAGCAGGACCAGACACGGTTCCTCCCTGACCTTCACCAATACCTTCGGTAGAAGAATGGTGGGCGGATACGCGTAAGCGTGCATCCCTCTCCAGCTTATCGCCAGAGCGTCTGTATCGACGGCATTTGGATCTGGAATCGGCGAGACATATGTCATGATTTGAGCATTTTCCTTTGTGGCGAACAAGTCCACGTTGGGTTTGCCCCAATGCTCGAAGATCCGTCGTAGAACTGGAGGGTTGAGGGACCATTCTGTTGGCAGGATTCTCTGTCTGCGAGACAAAGCATCCGCCAGAATGTTCAATCGGCCAGGAATATGAGCTGCTTTCAAAACAACCGAGTAATTCCTGCACCATTGAATCAAGTGCCACACCCTGATGCACAGGGTGGGCGACCTGGTCCCTCCTTGGCGATTTATATATGATACTACTGTCGAATTGTCCGACCGTATCAATATCACCTTGCCCCTGATCATCGGAAGGAACTCTTCCAACGCCAGTTCCACTGCCATCATTTCCAACAGATTGATATGCAGCTGACTCTCCGGGAGAGTCCATGTGCCCGAGACCTGGTGTTCTCCCAGGCAGGCACCCCACCCTTCCAGCGATGCATCCGTGTAAACGGACAGCTGGGGGTGGGGTAGGTGCAGCGAAACCCCTATTAGGAGATTCTGACGCTGTTTCCACCATAGAAGATGCGATATTATCGGCTCCAAAACTGGCACCAGTTTTGACAGGGGTTCTGTTCTCTGTTTCCACAGAGACATCAGATACAACTGGATAGGTCTTCGCATTAGAGCAGCGTACGGGATAACCTGCTCCATGGAGACCATCATGCCCAGCATCTGAAGGAACCGCCTCGCCTGAATGTGGTTTCCCACTCGAAAACTCCCGAGGATGGCTAACAGAGACACCACTCTGGGCTCTGACGGGTAAACCCTGCCCTCCTCGAGGTCGAATCGCATCCCCAAATAAACGAAATGTTGAGTGGGTGTCAACTCGGATTTCTCCTCGTTGACTATCCAGCCTAGATCTGAAAGTAACTTCAGAGTCAGAGCAGTATCCACGTTCAACCTGGCTGCCGAGTCTGCCTTGAGCAGCCAGTCGTCTATGTAGGTGTGTAGCGCCACGTTCTCTTTTCTGAGAAACGCTGTCACTGCAAGGACCACTCTTGTGAAAACCCTCGGAGCTGTCGACAGGCCAAACGGGAGAACTGTAAACTCCCATACTTGATTCTGAAACGCAAATCTCAGAAACCTGTGCCAACTCCGATTGATCGGAATGTGGAAATATGCATCTTTCAGATCGATCGATACACACCACATTCCTTTCCTCAATCCCGCCATTACCGACCTCGGTGTTTCCATCTGGAACCGAGGCGTATGGATAAACCAATTTAATGGCCTGAGATTGAGTATGGGTCTCCATCCCCCCGTGCTCTTGGGGACAAGGAACATGTTTGAATAGAAGCCTGGAGTGTTCCGGTTTGCTGGTTTTATTGCTCCCTTCAGAAGCAAACCCGACACTTCCTTTTGAACGGCTTCTAACTTGTCTGGCTCCCTTGGTACGGGTGTCCAGACTGGTGCCAAAGACAGATTTTGTGGCGGAAAGTCCCACCACTCCGGCATGTAACCCTGGGATAACCATCCCAGGACCAGACTGTCTGACGTCACACCTCGCCAAGCCTCGACGAAACGCATGAGCCTTCCACCCACCATAGACGCCTCGACGTCTAACGGGGTTGTCCGGCTCGCAGTCCGCCCCCCCCCCCCTTTCTTAACGAGAGAGAGTGAGAACCATTTCGTTCTAGGCACGACGGGTATAACTGGCACCGCTGTTCCTGTCGCACAGGTGCGGTCCAGGCGGATATGAAGGGAGCTTGCGTACCCTCAGGTACGCTTCGGCCCCTTCTGTCCGCCGTTTGAGGCCTTACCCTTACCCTTACCACCTCTAGGGCGGTCCGGAGCAACATTGGGGAGGGTAGGCGCCTCTACAGCCTTCCTGGGTTTCTTCGCCGGCGGCGGCTCCGAAAACCCAGCCAAAACAGACGTCGCAATAGGCCTGGCTTTCGCCTTGCCCTTATGCTTTTTCTGTTTCTTTGAAGGCTGTACTGATAGCGGCTTACCCACAGCCCCTAGTGCGTGCGCTTGCCGCACTAGCTCTAGATTTACCGCTAACCGATTCTGCGCAATACTGGCGGTGTCCTCTAAGATGGCCCGCGCTTGGCCACCAAAGATGCTAGGCCCTGTCAGGGGCATCCCAAGAAGACGCTCCTTGACTGCCGTAGCCGGACGCATATGGTCAATGACCATTTGCCTCCTGGACTTCGTCACACGCGCTTGCACCCTTGCCAATGCGTCCATTGACAGCACCAAGCCGTCATTAACGCACGATAGCGCCACAGGTGGCACAGGGTGGCCTGCCCCCGCTTCAGCCCACACCGACTGAAGTAGACGATAGGAGTGATTGACAGCACTCATGGCTACCCTCACACCCTCATCGCATAGGGCCAGGACTTCTTCCTGGTGTACCTGGGCCTTATCCACTAGTGCCGGACCGGGACCACCCGAACCGGCACTCTGGACGCCCAGTAACCATCGGTCATCCTCCGTGACCGACGGGACTACACCATACCTGTCGTATTCACCCCGCGGAATACGGCACCTTGCCCGCACCTCCCTGGAGGCCGCAGGGAGCTGACCCTTGGTCATTAGTTGTTTACTATAAATAGCATCCAACAAATCAATGAACCGTGGATCCAGTCCCACTGACTGGATCCGGGCCGCGGGAAAAATCCCCGTCCTAATCGACGCAACCGACGGACGGGGCGCATCTTCATCGGCCGTGGCCGAAACCACAGACGGGTCAACTCTGGCTAGCCACGCCAGAGCATCAGACCAGTCTAACTCCGAAGAAGATACTCCCGCAAACACGTCACCCGTTGACATGTTTACGGGTCTGCCAGCCATGGCCTCCCGGCCAGGAGCCACGGCTGACACGCCAGGCACTCCGCTACCACATGGTTCCGCCGCCACCCCATGAAACACTCCGGTCCATGGGGTAGGTCCGCACGGAAAACCGTACGGACCCGTAACCGTCGCGGAACCATAGCCGGCCACGGGCGCCAACGGCACCCCATGTCCGGCTGCCGGACCAGGCGAGATAGGTGAGTACCACGCCTGGCCCGGCACACCGGTTCCCCTGACGGCTGGTGACAAACCAAGCCGCGCGGAACCGGTGCACGGTAACGGATTGGCCTCAGCCGCAGGCGGAGCCGCTGACCTGGCTTGCGCCAAACCAGACAAATGGAGGCCGGTTCCGTCCAGGACGGAATCAACCTCCATATTCTCCACCTGCGGCTTCACGGGCCGCAGCAACCTCTCCTCCTCGGCCTCATCGTCTTCAGACTCCGAAGAGCCGTCACTAGACGAATAAACCGTGGAGCCGTCCTGGCGGACGGCTCCCACACCTGACGGACCGGCCACCGCTACTGGACCACCCGGAGGTGGCCGCAGAGAGACAGAACCCGTCTAGCCGAAGCCAGACGGACCCGCCAGGGGGCCGTACGAGACGGCCCCCTCGGTAACCAGTCCAGAATCCTGTCCGAAGACAGGATCCGTACCAGGCATGGGGAGAAACTGCCCCCCAACCTTTGGTAGCAGGGACGACACCAGCGTGGGCAGAACGCTATGCAGAAAACCCTGCATAGCCGGACCAAACCACGCCGGCGGTGCCATCTCCGCCACCTCCAGCTGGGGACGTGGAGCACCCCCACCGGCCGAACCGGGCGCTCCACGATTTCCTCTCGGACCGCCTGACCCCGCGTCAGACCCAGCCAAGTCCTTCTGGGCAAGGAACGTAACCATCGTTTCGACGGACCACACTGCACAAACATTACACCTATGATCTATATTACACAGGGCACACCTAAAACAGACATGGTCCTTGAACATTACACGGACAAACTTATGGCAGTCGTCACATGATGGCGGGGCTGGCTTGGCCTATAAAATAAGCACAAACCTACAATAAACAAGCGGAACGAGACACGGATGGAAGGCAGACAATTAATTTTCAAATATTTTGACTCATAAATTAACCGTAACCTCCCGCACCCCACCCCGCCACGTTACAACAACGATCGCATTGATTATGACGACAAGAACGCGGCGGGCACAACACACCCATAATAGATCCTACAGGATGTGTAACGGCTCCAGGAATCATATCGCATAGCATTCAGGGTATATTTACTAATCAATATAAATTATACTCCTAACGAACGCAGCACGATATGTGAAGAAAACAACAAAATGTATAACAACTGCTGTCTCACACGGTAATACCGCAGACCACGCATCTACTCAAGAATTTTGAAACCACCGATCATTGCAAACCGATCGTGATTGCACGTAAACTTGATCATTCTAAAGTTTCCGGTACCATTTTTAGTATGCAGCACCCAGAACAAGATGCGCGATTAATGAAAAAATTTTTCTTCACATAAACATCCGAGCGACCGGGTGTGACGTCACCCGCTCGGATTCTACGGAGAACGACGTCAGCCGATATTCGTGTTAGAAATACCGTAGCAAACACCTATTTTCATATCTGCCGATCGCCTGTTGGGGTTTAAAGAAGGCGATCGTCTGGCATATATCGTTGCTAGCACACGTCCCAGATTCTATGGGGTTAGAAATTGGAACATGCGACACAACGAAATTTAGAGACCTAAGTCTTTTAACTATGGATATAAAGAACAATACAACCTGGTTATCTTGGGCGGTATTCTCCATAGTCCTTAGTTATCCTTTCAGAACACACAAACTATCACTGATTAAAGACTTAGATTCTTTTAAAAAACACTAAAATCCTTAATGCGAAAAGCATGTATTGCACTTGTTGCTATGCAAACAAGAATGAGCTCTATGGTAAACGGGTACTCGGCAGTGGGGAGCCGGGTACCCGGTTCCCAGGAGTCGGTAAAGCTTTCTAAGTCTATAATCCTAGAGCCGCTGTCAGGGCCAGCTGTATATCAGAAGTAACAGAATGGTGAGTATTGATCGAAGGAGAAGCTAGGAACTGTCAGGCACGTCCCAAGAAGACGCTCCCTGACGGCCGTAGCCGGACGCATATGGTCAAGAACCATTTGCCTCCTGGACTTTGTAACACGCGCCTGCACCCTTGTCAGCGCGTCCATAGAAAGCACCAGGCCGTCATTTACGCACGAAAGCGCCACAGGTGGCACAGGGTGGCCTGCCCCCCTTCAGCCCACACCGACTGAAGAAGGCGATAAGAGTGGTTGACAGCACTCATAGCTGCCCTCACACCCTCATCACATAGGGACAGGCCTTCCTCATGGTGTGCCTGGGACTTGTCCACCAGTGCCGGACCGGGGCCACCCGCTCCAGCACTCTGGACACCCAGAACCCATCGGTCATCCTCCGTAACCGATGGTACCACACCATACCCGTCGTATTCCCCCGTGGAATACGACACCTCGCCCGTACCTCCCTGGAGGCCGCAGGGAGCTGGCCCTTGGTCATGAGCTGCTTGCTAAAAATAGCCTCTAGCAACTCGATAAACCGTGGATCCAGTAAGGATTGGATGCGGGCTGCGGGCAAGATCCCCGTCCTAATCGATACAACCGACGGACGGGGCGCATCCTCCTCGGCCGTGGCCGAAATCACAGACGGGTCCACCCTGGCTAGCCAAGCCAGAGCCTCCGACCAGTCTACTTCCGAGGAGGACACACCCGTGAACACGTCACCCGTTCACGGACCTACCAGCCACGGCCTCCCGGCTAGGAGCCGCGGCTGACACGCCAGGAACTCCGGTACCATACGGTTCCGCCGCCACCCCATGGAACACACCAGTCCATGGAGTAGGCCCGCATGGAAAACCGTGCGGACCCATAGCAGACGCGGAACCGTGGCCAGACACGAGCGCCAACGGCACCCCACGTCTGACCGCCGGACCAGGCGAGATAGGTGAGTACCACGATTGGCCTCAACCACGGGCGGAGCCGCTGCCCTGGCTTGCGCCAAGCCAGACAGATGGAGGACGGTTCCGTCCAGGACGGAATCGACCTCCATCTTCTCCACCCGTGGCATCACAGGCCGCAGCAACCTCTCCTCCTCGGCCTCCTCGTCTTCAGACCCCGAAGAGTCGTCACTAGATGAAGAAACCGTGGAGTCGCCCTGGCGGACGGCTCCCATGCCTGACGGACTGGCCACCGCTACTGGACCACCCAGAGGTGGCCGCAGAGAGACAGAACCCGTCAGGCCGGAGCCCGACGGGATTGCCAGGGGGCCATACGAGACGGCTCCCTCGATGACCAGTCCAGAACCCTGTCCAAGGACAGGGTCCGTACCAAGCATGGGGAGAGACTGCCCAACAACCTTCGGCAGCAGGGACGACACCAGCGTGGGCAGAACGCTATGCAGAAAGCCCTGCATAGCCGGACCAAACCACGCCGGCGGTGCCATCTCCGCCACCTCCAGCTGAAGACGTGGAGCGGCCCCACCGGCCGCTCCACGATTTAACCTCGGACCGCCTGACCCCCCCGATCAGACCCAGCCAAATCCTTCTGGGCAAGGAACTTCAACATCATATCCGCGGACCACACTGCACACACATTACACCTACTATCAAGGTTACATGCAGTCCATCTAAAGCAGACATGGTCATTAAATAGGACCCGTACGAACTTGTGGCACTCGTCACATGATGGCGGGGCTGGCTTGGCCTATAAATAAGCACAAACCTACAATAAGCAAGCGGAACGAGACACGGATGGAAGGCAGACAATTAATTCTCAAATAATTTGACCATAAATTAACTGTAACCCTCCCACACCCCACCCTGCAACGTTACAGCAAAGATCGCATTGATTATGACGACAAGAACGAAGCGGGCATTAAATACACCCATAATTGATCCTCCAGGATGTATATCGGAACCAGGAATCATATCGCATAGCATTCGGGGTATATATACCATCAATATAAATTATACTCCTAACAAAAGCCAAAGCGATACGTGAAGAAACAACAAAATGTAAACAAACTGCTGTAGCACACGGTAAAACCGCAACCCACACATCTTAATCAAGAATTTTGAAACCACCGATCATTGCAAACAGATCGTGATAACAAGCAAAACTTGAACATTCCAAAGTTTTCTGGTACCATTTTTAGTACGCAGCACCCAGAACAAAATGCGTGAATTAATGAAAAAATGTTCTTCACATAAACATCCGAGCACCACGGGTGTGACGTCACCCGCTCGGATCTTACGGAGAACGACGTCAGCCGATATTCGTGTTACAAATACCGTAGCAAACACCTATTTTCATATCTGCCGATCGCCTGTTGGGGTTAAAGAAGGCGACCATCCGGCATATCTCGTTGTTAACACACGTCCCAGATTCTTTGGGGTCAGAAATTGGAACATGCAACACAACGAAATTTAGAGACGTAAGTCTTTTAACTATGGAATAATAAGGAAATATACGACCTGGTTATCATCGGCGGTATCCATATTATCCAATTATCCTTGCAAGAGAGTCACTAGCTATCACAATCACAGTTACACAAAGACGTAGATTTTTATTTCTCAATCTTTCCACTGCAAAAAGCACGTATAGCTCTTGTTGCTATGCAAACAAGAATGAGCTCTATGGTAGACAGGTACTCGGCAGTTGGGAGCCGAGTACCTGGTTCCAACGAGTCGGTAAAGCTTTCTAAGTCTATAGTCCTAGAGCCAGCTGTATATCAGAAGTAACAGAATGGTGAGTATTGATCGAAGGAGAAAGGCATATGTGATGTAGGTTGGTAAGTTACAAAATATATGTTAACCCTAGTTAATGAAATCACAGTATTCATGGGAGATGCATTGATTTTTTTGAAAATAATTTGACTGAGATGTATTGCTGCCTTAAGCAGCAACAGTTTCCAATCAATGTAATTGCCAAATCTGCCAATACGTATTATTTTAGGTTTCCTATACTCCCTGACCTTGGCCAGAACATGCATATTCTGAATCTGACATATGTTATACTGACAAATGACAATACTGGCTACTGTAGACTTGAAGACTGATACACTATCCTCAATAACATTGTCAGAAGTCCAATATTAATTGTTCAACCATCTGTTCATGTCACATTTGTGCAATTTGTGTAAACTACGTGTCGCATATTACACGCCTTACCGACTACGAATTTTTTAGATGGACTACTGATTTGCCAAGTCTGGTACCATCATCTTTTCACTAATTTCGAAACCTGGTTATATTACACATTTTAACACTGATCTCCATCTAGATTATTTCGAAACAACATTAGATAATTATACTACATTCAATATTTATTCTGTTCGTGGCTTGAACAACACGATCGAAGCGCAAGTACATGAAAAAATCATGAATTCTCTCAGCTTGAAAATATTGACTAGCTCCCGGTATGGTATATGTATCAATGACTGCTACATTGGAACCAGTCCTGCATTGCATAGGGAACACGTTTTGCGAAATCATAAAATTATGCTTTTCGGATTCACTTGCTCATAGCGTGTGTAGACGAAAAAAGCTGTTTTTGATCATGCAAACATGTTTTGAAAGCTTTCCCCGTTGGAACATCAAGCAGTTTCAACACAGTTTGTTTTCTATGCAAGTGCTATAAACTGCTATGCATGATTCGATTTGTTTAGCAGTTACTGCTATGCAATCTTTTTCCAACAAAATATTCCCTGATAATAAATATGTACAGAAGATGTTTCTAAAACAATTTGAGCAATAAATTCACTATTACCTAATCAGTAAATGCATTCCGCAGTATATATATACTAGCAAGATTTTTGTTCATTTGGGCGATTTCGTCCTGGCCGACTTGGTTAGATTACATTCTTCTGAGTATTAATCAGCCTCCGCTATAGGGCAAGTTTACGCCATCACTTTCGTAGCTACTCGAAGCTCCCCTCCTATTGGGCAAATCTCTGCCAGGGTACTAATATTAGCGTCTTCGTGCTACACGCGTAATGACCTAAACTCATCCTATAGTGGAAGCTACATGTAATACATCACACGATTTCTATTTTTTTGTGACTACATTTTATACAATGTACATTAAGCATAGACATAAGAAATTCTAGTGTGAAAAATTAAGAATGTGTCCTATGTTCGTGGTATTTTCGGATCATTTTTAAAATTTTTCCTTGAAATATACTTAATATATAATTATATATATTATAATATATACAGCAGAATTTTATGCCATCAGATTTTTTTCTAAGCAAGATTTTCATTTTCCATAACTTTTCCATGAGTGCCCAAAATTACGATTTTCCATGACTTTTCCAGGCCTGGAATTTAGATTTTCAAATTCCATAACTTTCCAAGACCAGTGTGAGTGTCCGAGTGTGAATCCTGCATGGTCATCGATTGACTAAAATCGTAAATTCTCTATGGTACAGAATGGGTGGTAATGTATGGAATGGGTTGAGTACATATCTGGTATTCGATGGCATCGTGCCAGGATTTAACTTAGGTTCAATGTGTAGCCCTGAAGGAATGAGCCCATAGCAGTCGTACACGCTACGCCAATGGTCTCACGGAAACACATCACACTTAAGAAATATGTGTGTCCTTTTGCAAACAATACATAAATATAGGTAAGGCATTATTTTATGGAAACTTTGATTCAAACCCTAATGTCCTACAGTTTGTACTAAGCAGAGAAACAATGCACATTAAGTTGGTAATGGCAAATGCAAACCTTAAAAAGTCCTCCACTTTATGTTTTCTCTTATCTTGAGTACATCCCGTCTCTCGGAACTAGTTTCCTTTAGATGAACCGCCATGCGGAGTAGTTTACGCATTTCTGTTCTGTTCTGTTCTGTTTTGCTTCCGTATATTCCTCCACTAGATTGGGGCTTCCACGTAGAAGTGGTAGATAATATTAGATTTTAATGTCTTACTATCACACATGCAGATATCCCATCACCCGGAAAAGTTCATGGAAATTCATGAGAAGTAGATTAACTAAGTACTACACCATAATGCACTATTACAGCTATCGTGACTACTGCTTCCTTCAATCTGACGCACCTCAACAAGTGCTACTACTAAATAGCAACCGATGGGTTGAGCTGGGGGTAATTAGCATGCACGACCCCCATCCCCCTTCCTTCCCACCCCCTCCAAATATAAACCTCTAATCTCAATAACTAAAAGGAAAAACATAGATGTATTGTCTCGTTTGTTCTTTTTTCTATGTCTACTTAGCTCAGTACCGTATCTGTACATTCACAAGTATGTCTCACATTCTATGCTAAGCTGTGTGTATAATTGTATATGTATGTTTAATGTTAGGTGTCCGCCACCACTATAGGCAATGTCTTCGGCGGACAACCTGTATTGAAAGTATGTAAATTGGTATCCAAGAAGCAAATAAATAATATTGAATCTTGAATCTTGAACTGTACACAGATAATTTCTGAACATCAGTTATGGGAGCTAATAGATATGGCGTCTGTTTTGTTATGATGACTGATTCCTACGTATTATGCTGTTGAGTATGTAAGTTCTACCACAGTGAATACTGTAGCAGAGGTTTCGTCCTATGGTTTCTATGTTTTGGCAGATGTTTATGTTGTCTGGTATCAACCCACGTTCTGTTAGGGCTGTACAGTCGATAATGAGCTGTGTAAGTAATTTGGAGTCACTGCTTAAGGATCTCCAGATTGAGTCTCCTAAGTACTGTGTAATAACTGACTTGAGCTCCAGGAAATATTTGACTCTGTGATTAAGAAGGGCATTGCACTTTAGTAGCATATGATAGTAATCTTCGGTCTCTATTTGAATGAGTGGATATGTTAGCTCTACTTGATTTAGCTGAAATCTGGCAAGATTAGCCTGAACCAGGTACGTTTCTGTTAGTAGTCTGATGTTAATACTATGTCACCGGACATCCTTAACATCTGAATGAACAGTTGTTATTGTTTGATGCATTCTGTCAACCGATAGCCTTGGGAAGTGACAGTATGTTAGTGTCGTTTTCGTACAGTATTGATCAGTTAGTTCGTGTGTCCAATACATATATACTGCTTTTTTACTGTTTCTTTCCACTCTTTTTTACTGAGAATGTGAGTTTTTAGGTGTATAAGTTGTGGAATCCTGTACTGTTGCAGGATACCGTGAATATATATGAACCAACTATGAGAATCAACAGGCTTTATTAATGGTTACCGTTCCATTATTCTGTCCAGTGTTGGATTTTCATTTCTAGTTATGTTTGATAGTAATGCGATCTGCCGGATATGTATTTCAGCAGCAATTGTTCTGGCTCCAATCAGTAGGTATACAATACACTTTGCAGTACGAACCGGCAGGGACAGAATTTTTCTCAACATTGAAATGTGAAATGCCTCCAAATCAGCTATATGCTTGCTGGAGGGAGTGAATACTTCAAGACCATACAGCAGTCATGGTAAGACGTACATGATGTATATATGGTAGCAGATTCTTGGAGAAAGTTCATTCGTGGCGTGGAGACCGGTGCCTGTCATAAGGTAGAAAATTCTACGAGCAAGTGAGATCTTTTCTCCAACATCGACCGAAACTTAATTTTTTGATGTTCTCGAGAGACCCAAATGTGTTGCTTTAGTTGTAATAGGTACATCAACCTTCCCGAGTTTTCAGGTGGGCATATTATTACAATTCTTAGTGGTTGATAGCTTACAGAGGATGTTTGTTTTCTCAGGATTGATGTTGTATTTTTCTCTGGAGGCATATGTGTAAGCTTGATCTAGCATAAGCTTGAGCTCGTCTATGGAATTACTACATAAAGTAAGATCGTCTGCTACTGTTGGGCATCCCGTGTAGATGGAACTAATAAATACCCCCATTTGCTGACTTTGTAGCTGAATTAATGGGCTATTGATGTATGTTTTGTAGAGCCCTGTTGACAGAATGCCTCCTTGTCGGACACCTTGCTTTACTTGGAATCTATCACTGATCATTTCTTTCCATTTCACTCATGCTGATAGGCCATCATATAGTTTGTCCACAATCAGCCATGTACTTGGGTCTAGGTTCTGGTCATATAGATGGCATTTCATTGAATTATGATTTACTACATCGAATGCTTTTTGGGTATCCAGAAATGCCGAGTATATAGGCTGGTTTGCTCCTTATTAGCGTCAACCATGTTTTCTCATAACACCAATGAGGCCATCATTGAAGATAGACCTGACGTAAACCCAAATTGTAGTGATGACTGATTATAGGGAAGATGCCCCTGGATTCTGTTTAATATTATATGGTCAAAGATCTTTCCCAGGAGTGAGGAAACTGTAATCCCACGATAATTGCTGAAGCAAGATGAGTCTTTGCCCCGTTTATGTACCGGTGTGATAATACCAGACTTGAAAGCCTGAGGTATTTGCTTACTGGATAATATAACATTGTAGGTCTTGGTTAATGCAGCTAGAATTCCGTCACCAGCATATATTATATGCTCTGTACTGATTCCAAATTCATCCACTGCCTTACCCTTGTTGAGCTTCCTAATTGCATGTAGCATTTCATTGGAAGATATTGATTGTGGTTGTTGTTGGCTCTGTTCATATGATTGTCGGATGAGCAACAGGTATTTCTGAGTTTTATCAGAGTAGGTAGTATCAAAATGGGGTTCATTCTTTGGAATAGCAAGATCTTCGCAATAATTCACGAAGGCTCTACTTTGTTCTTCCAGATCTGTGATGGTTGTGTCCCCTAGCTGAAGCATGGTTGTGGAAACAGATCGTCCCTTACTTCGCCTGATAAGTTTATGGAAGTTATTGGTGGAGTAACTCTCCATGATTTCAGCATAGAACCCTTTACGCTGTTGAGCCTGCTCTGATCTCTGTTGTGACCTCAGTTTCTTTTTTACAACTTTCATTTCCTGAGAGATAGGGTGTTCTGGGCCCGGCTGATTATGTTCATGCCATAGTTGATATAGTTTCTTGCCTGGGACATGATGTCCTTAACCATGGGAGATACTTTCCATTTTGGGCCCTTGAAGCGGACTAATTTCTGCTGGATAGATTGCTGTGCAGCTGAAATAACAGAGCTGTGTATATGGTTGATGAGCAGATCGACACCAGCTGGACAGTTAACTATGGTTTGTAGTTTATTGCAGATATGCTGCTGCTAGTCGTCTATACTTGACTGGCCCCATAGTAGTTTGGTATGATGAATGTCTATGTTCGTGGGGACTATATGCTCCATGATGAATGGAACTTCGCAGAATACAGGCAGGTGTGTTGATGTATTTGCTGGGTTCGCATGGCAGATTGAAGATTTTGCGACAGTATTCCAGCTGTATCCTAGGAAGTAGTCAATCTGTGACTGGATCTGTCCATGTATGTAGGTAGGATTGGCAGATTGAGTGGTAAGTACTGTAAAGTTTGACTGATTAATAAATTACTTCAATAAGTAGTCATTGCTATTGTTTCTTGGCAGCACATTCCCATTCAGATCTCCACACCATATTATAGTATGTGTGTTCTTTTATTTGTCTGCTATAACGTGTATAATGTCCATGCATTCAGCGTAGTTCTTTGCTGAGTCTGTATAACTGGCAGTTGGCATATAGCTATTTAAGATGCAATAAGGCTGTGGAAAGCCTAACACTTCAATGGCAATAATTCTCTCGTTAGAATCCGTCAGCTGTTTTATTGTATGATCAATATCTTTCCTCCAGATTATTGCAACTCCTCCATAACACCTCCTCTCAAATTTACAAGTAGGGTTATCCGTGTCGATGCACCTTACAAAGTAGTTGAAGTTGTCGAGATATGATTCAATTGCTGATTTTTCGTAATCCCAGAGCCAGCGTTCTTGGAGGCAAATGATGTCATGATTGTGCATCAACTCTTTTAGGTATGGCGTGTTTCCGCGAATACCTTCGATGTTAAATGTTAAGCATCTTAGATGTTCCTTTTTTCTATTACCGTTGCCGGGAATGTGTCTGGAAGTGTTTACTTGGGGCCGGGAGACTCTAAAAAGACTGTGTTGCCTGAGGGTTCTGTACTGTATGGGTTGTATTCGCCTCAGCTAAGTTACTTAAATCTGGTTCCATTAGAGAGTCAAGCTGATCCAGATCGCATCTTGAGGAGTTAGCTGCATGCTGTGGCAAAGTATTAGCAGATACACCAGTATTCTTAACAGCTGATGGTAGGACCTTGGATATATGGTGTTTACGGGGCACTGGATAATCATCTTTAGATACAGTGGCGGACTGTATTGGGTAAGAGGCAAATGTGGCTTGTGATGGTCTTTGCACATTTTTGTGTTGTTGTAAGTTCTGTCTGGATGCTTGGTGTTGTCGGTTTCTGGTGAAGTTGCGCACTGGAGATCGATCATGAGATAGAGCCTCTGTGCGAGGGGTTGTTTGAAAATAGCCATGGTGCTGTTGTGCCCTAGGCTGATTTTCAGATAGATCATAATTGTCTGCTGTTCTTGATTTTCGGTTGTGTGGTTCTTGGATATATGTCCGAGTTGAATTCCTTTCTGATGGCTCAGACTGGATTGTTGATTGCTGCACTTTCTGATTTTGATGTCAATATGTAAGATTGGTGAGTTGTTTAAGCTGGGATACAAACGGTTATGGTTGGTATGTGGGTAGAGGTGGCTGATAATGCACCAATGGCACTAGAGTTTGTGGTATATAAGGCAGCTGCTCATATCCAGGAGGTGGAAGGTAAGGAGAGATAGGTATAGGATGACGTTGCATAACATATGGTGGCTGATAAGGCATAAATGGTGATACAGGTTGAGGGATATTAGGTAACTGGTGATACCCAGGTGGCATGGCACAGGTCAAAAGGTCAAATCAGTTGTGACGCAACTCCTCTGAAATCGTTGGACGGAACTAAACCAAATTTGATATCTGTGTTAATCATATGATTGTGGAGTGCAAGTGGCCATTTAGATTTGGCTCCGCCAAAAGTGGGTGGGGAAGGTGTCAAAAGGTCAAATTTTAACCTGCATAAATTGATTGTAATGCATCTCCTCCAAAACCGTTGGACAGAATTCAACCAAATTTGGTCTGTGGGTTACTCATATCAATGTGAAGTACATGAGAACATTTACATTTGGCCCCGCCCCCACCGGTGGGTGGGGGTGGGCTCAAAATGTCAAAAAATGTATTATAATGCAACTCCTCTGACATTGTTGGACGGAATTCAACCAAATTTGCTATGGCAGTTACCCATGTCAATGTGGAGTGAATGAGCACATTGACATTTAGCTCCGACCCCAGGGGATGGGGTCAAAAGGTCATGAAATTGATTGTAATACAACTCCTTTGAAATCGTTAAACAGAGCTCAACCAGATTTGATATCTGACTTAACCATATGATTGTGGAGCGGAAGAGACCATTTAGATTTGGCTCTGCCCCAGGAGGCGGGAGAGTGGTCAAAAGGTCAAATTTTTAACTGCGTAAATTCATTTAACGCATCTCCTCCAAAACCATTGGACGGAATTCAACCAAATTTGGTATGTGAGTTACCCATATCAATGAGCCCATTTACATTCGGCCTCGCCACCGGGGGTGGGGGATGGGATCAAAAGGTCATGAAATTGATTGTAATGCAAATCCTCTGAATCTATTGCACGAAATTCAACCACGTTTGGTATGTGATTTACCAAAATGATTACGGAGTGCAAAAGGCCGTTTACATTTGGGGTGGGTTGTGGGGTGTGTCAAAAGTTCAAAGCGGCGAACGTGGGGATTTGCGATGATGCGTCATCGACCAATCATTCTGGTTGGAAATGTTTATAGCACGGTGAATTGGAAGTGTTGGTGGAGCTTAGCTAGAGCTGGGCAGGGTATAGCTAAAACTAGATTCCTCCATTCATAGAACAACTGTTATCATAATGTCTACATACACTCACTCAAACTGTGTGGATCACAGGTTTGATGCCACTCCTTGTCAGATCCGACCACCTGTTATCATGGGCAGTAACAACTACGTACCACGCGTTCTCTATAAGGAGTTTCCTGTCGAGTATCTTTCAGTCGGTGTTATTATTAATTGTATCCTATTTTATTACATCATAGCTTCAAAGAGATATAAATCTCATCTCTTCACATTTATCGCTGGGCTCGCAGTTACTGACGCTCTCGCTTGTCTGGGATTTGCCATGCGAACATATTCAATATTATCAGTTGTGCGGTTGGCCAATGCTTCACTAGTGTGCAAGATAATAATTTTCATAGGCAGTTCTTCAGTAACTTCCAGTGCGTATCATTTAGTATATTTCGCTTTACTCCGATATTATCAGTTATGCTCTCCATTACATGCACGTGTCAGAGTTACGTGTAGCTTCATGGTTAAATGTTGTACTGGCATCTGGTGTTGTATGCTGATTTATTTTATACCCATTGCGGTATATCAAGACACCATGCCTGACTTATACGAAGGAGAGGTCGTGTATGTGTGTATATTCACAGGAAACGTCGGGACGATGTTTCTGCGCTTTCTAATATTAAACACTATCCTACCATGTGCAGTAATACTGTGGTTGCACATCGTAAAATACATACAGATGAAATGCACAGCCAGAAATCTCAAGCTGCAACAGGAGCGACAAAATACAGGTGCCCGAGCCATTACTGTGGTCACAATCCTGTTCTTTCTCACCTGGACCCCGTTGAACGTTTATACCATCGTCACCAGGAACCAACCCGGATATGGCAGGAGACAAGATAAACTCCATATTACTCTGTTATATGTCCTATTTTATAACAGTCCATTGAATCCAATTGTATACTGCGTTGCAGCCAAAACTGTGAGAAATGGCATTAAGAAATTCTTTAGTAGTATACTAACTGCCACGCATAGATACCAATGCTATTGATGCATTATCATAATGTTACTGTAATGCACCAATATAGAATTTGTCCCATTGACTAACGGTGCAGGTCCAATATCGAGGTCATATATGCATATCACACCATGTGTGGCATTGCAAATCACGACTTACTTTCTGGTTTAAGATGGCTATGTTCAAAGTCATGAGCTAAACCTATTTTTACCACTCTAAATGGATAGAAAATCATATTTTTACATCATAATACGCGGTCATATTGTGTTTCAAGACCGTCACTTCTTCGACCAGATGTGCCAATAAACCTCTCAAACATCTTTAGTTTGGCCAATATAAAGGAATATTGTCTACATTTTTAACACACCAGAAGGTAATAATTAAATGGGCCTAATTTTCGAAATAAAATGCTCATATATTGTTATGCTAATAATGTAGTTTTACACTTCTTGAATGATTTCAAAATAACTGTAATACGCCATCCGACTAAGTGTTTCTCTACCAAAGCTTTAAATGCTTTGAATATTTAGCACATAAAACAGAAAACTCAATGAACCTTTCCACTGTTTTTCATCCAGCATATGTCGTCATAATCAACTAACTACGTGACGTGTAGAATGACACCATAATGAATGACGTCATTATGACGTCATGAATGACGTTGATGCGTACGTCACCAACGCATATTTAAAGATGGACTGCGCGTTGTTGTACGAATTGTATGATAATACTATTATTTAGTATTTAATACATATTCCCTTGAATATTTTGAAACTAATTTGAATGGGCGCTGTTACTGCCATAGGCAGCAACAACACCCAGTCAAATTAGTTACAAAAGAAACAACAGCTTACCTGTATAGTTTTCAGGAAATTGATAGTTAGAGCATTCATGGGATCGATCAACCCCACCACGTGAAGTGTGGGTCGAGCTTAGCTAGAGGTGGGCGGGGCATAGCTAAAACTGGAAAGGTCCGTTATCATTTAACATGCAGATACATTGGGAGATGGTAAACTGTTTGTAATTATATTAAGCAGGAAGGCATAGTTCTAGACAACGAAAATATATTGATTTATACCAAATGTATCAGCATGAAAAATATTACACATTTGGCTTCCATCGTCAGAAAATGATGAAGCAATTCGGGTTTTAGCATGTTGCCCTTACTGAAATCATAGAGGACAGAAAGTATCACAGTAAAATAGTCATACTGTCATAAATGTCCTAAGCACCCACCTTGTGAAATGCGAACAAATACTCAGTAAAATACAGGTTGTTTCTTATACAAGTCACTCGCTATAATGTATGTCTTTTGAAGGTTACAATGAGCAATATATGCCTGAAGCCTAATTGTTGTGGGGAAAAAGCTAATAAATCGTTGACAGCTAAGCACAAATAAAATATAAGTAAATTAACCCCTCGTGTGTGAACGTAACCCTTCATGGTCACGCGGGTCAAAACGGCCTCAGGAGGTGGTCTTGAACAATACCCATTTGTAGGTATTTTTTTTAACCATTTAACACTCAAGCCAGCCGAAAACGGTTTCTGTATTGCTCTTTAGAAACGCCCATTTGTAGACCAACTTCAGATTATTTTTGATAATTTACAACCTGAATGATTGGCGAGCCAGTCGTTCCAGTGATACATTTAAAAAAAAAAGAATGTTCTCTTGGTCTGCATATTGATGTTTTCCTTGAGAAAATTGAAATTTTCTTGAGCAAATTTAAGGCGTAAAGTGTTCAAATGTAGCACTGGAATGACTGGCTCCATAATCGAGCCAGACATTCCATTGATACATTTTCAAAAATAGTCTTCTCTCGGCCTGCAAATAGACACTGGCAATGCAAGAATTTTGATTTTCGTATCCACTAATCTATTCATGTTAAGATGACCAAAACAGTCTCTTTGGTGATTTTGAGTTATTTTAATATAAGGCAATAGTAATCTGTTTCCGCGAATGTCAGTGTTATATTTACAAAATTTAGTTTTCTCTAGGCCTGCAAAGCTTCTTGCAAAATCTTGACCAGTAAACGCTTAATTGATATGAGTAGCATTTTAGCTCTCTGAGGCGTGTTTGACGCGTGAAGCGATAACTCCTTCATCAGCATCTAACAGTGTTTCAAGATAGTATTAGCACGTGCATTCGCTTTAATATAGCTTGCGATTCTTGATGCTAAGCAGTAGATGTGATCTATTTAATACCAAGCTGGTGACTAACTGAAATTTGAATTTCGGTTTTAGCTATGCCCGCCCATTTTTCGCCCATGTTGAGATCGATTGATCCCTGAACTACCTGACTATCAATTTTCAGAAAGCTATACAGGTAAGCTGTTGAATATTTTGAAACATATCTGGGTGATGTTACTGGCATATTTATTATATAGTAAAGACATACAATTTATACCAGAACGCTTTAGTCCGACGAGGAAAAGAAACCCCTTGACGATCTTTTCCCAATAGCCGCAAGCAAACTCAAAATTGAGAACTCTTTATGAATGAATCCAAAAACATAGTTTACCCACATATACCTACAAAGCATGAAACTAAAGAAAATGGCGATCCACTTCCTGGCGGCGAACCATGGAGGAAAAGTAAAATCCTGGGCTCACTGCTTTGCAGTACTGCTGACATTGCTGCACCCTGCGTCATGGGAAACATAGCTTTCCAGTCCTTCTGGAAGCTATGGATTCGTAGATCAAAGATGCCCTTGATAAAAAGGCTACGTTTATACAATGCAACCTGCGTATCCTTGATGATGTATAACTGTAACAGCTGGGCAGACCCAAAGGCAGCTCTAGACAAACTCGATGCCTGCCACCACAAACACCTACGCACCATCACTGAACACCGACTGGACACCAATGGCCAGACAGAATAAATTCTAATGATGCACTATACAAGATGTGTAATACGTCGCCGCTGTCTGTAAAAGTTGGCCAGCAAAGATGGTCCATGTTTGGCCATGTGTTAAGGATGACAGAAGATACACCAGCACACAGAACATTGGAATTCGCCCTACTCGAAGCCATCAAATACAAAGCCAGGAGAGGATATCATTGCATAAATCTGCTAAGCGTGCTACGAGGTCACCTCAAGTAAGCGGGACTCGGTACACTCATGTCAAGAATGGACCAGAGCAAGATAAGGATTTCGGCTGAGATTCAAGATTCAAGATTCAATGTTATTTATTTCATTAATTTTTTGTACATATTTAATGTCACAACAGCTAGTCCACCAAAGGCAGAGCCTATAGGGCGGTGCACTCCTTATACACATAACATAGAACAATTGTACAACATAAATAAAAACACGACCACCATATCAATATCATATGGTGGCTAACATATCAACATTATGGTAGAGAAAGTAAAAAAGGTAATGATAGTAGGATAATATTAACATTTAGAAAACATTTGGACAACATAGATCACACATTATACGAAGGTGACATAACAGTTTACACGTACGTGACATACATCTACATAGAGTTGGGAAATTGGTGCTTATCCTTTTATTATTATTATTATTATTATTATTATTATTATTATTATTATTATTATTATTATTATTATTATTATTGACTTTGGGTTAAAGTTGATATTATTTGGGGTTTTTTTTAGTGATGTTGGTGGCTGGGTGCTATTATATCTAGTTGCTGACTGCCATGGTGATCAACTTTTGGTGCTTGGTGAAACATTGTGTTAGTATTTACTGATGATCGTATTCTTAATGTTTTGTTTAAATGACAATTGCGTTATGATTTGTGTGCGTAGTTTAGTCTCGGTACTATTCCATAATTGTTTTACTTGGTATGATGGTGTTTGTTGAGCTGCCTGTGTTCGGTGGTAGGCTGTGTATAGGTTATTGGTTGATCTTGTGTTATGAGAATGTATGTCTGGCTGTTTTGTAAATATATTTGAAAGGGATATGGGTAAGTTGCCATTGTAGTAGTCCCTGAGAATAGTGTATATCTGGACCCTTCCAATGTCCTCAAGTTTTAGAATTTTGTTTATTTTGAAAATATCTTTTTGTTAGCTTATTTTTGTGTGCGTTAGTCCAAATAGCATTGCAGTATGTTAGGTGGCTGAGGATTAGTGTACAGTATAGGTCTTTTAAGATATTTGGTAGAAGGTATGACCTGAGTCTTCGCATGATACCAATGTTCTTTACTACCTTAGATATAACTGTTTCTATATGCTTCTCCAAAGTTAGGTTCTTATTCAGGTATACTCCTAAAAATTTGGCATATTTGGCTTCTTGAATTTCCTGATATTTATGCCAAATATAGGGAGAGCAGTTTTTCTTACTTTCGAGGATTTTGTAAAAAGTATGTAATTAGTTTTGTCAACGTTTAGGGATAATTTATTCATTTTAAACCAATCTGTTATTTTTTTCCATTTCGCTGTTTACATTTTTGTACAGTGAGTTTATATCCTTGTGGCTGCAGAAAGCATTGGCATCATCTGCAAATAAGATTAGTGATATATCTTTACAGGAATTAGGAAGGCCATTCATGTATGGTAGAAACAGCAGAGGTCCTAGAATTGAACCTTGGGGTACACCACAGCTTAATTTTCCATTTTCAACATATGATGATTTTTATTCCATACAAATTAATAATAAAAGCTTTAGTTGTGAACCTTAAATAGGCACTAGTGTCTCTAATTCAATTTCACAACATAAATAATTATATTAATTTATATGTCATGATATCATCATATGTTAAGATTTATTTCGTTTCATTGCATCTCGGTGCACAATTTAAACCTTTAAAAGCAAACAATTTTAACAATTTTATTTTCAAGCATTTTGGTGCGAATATGCACCTAGCTGTGATAGCAACAACTATTTTAACTCATAGTCTGGTATGTTATGTAATTTAGTGAGATTAATTTACCAAATCTGATTTTAAGTGCTTAATGCCATCTTTAGGACACAAAATGACAGAAAATATTGGATGTAAATTTTAATTTTAATTTTCTTTTGGAATAGTGTGGATTTTTTATTATTATAGAAATCGCCTTAGCAAGCACCATAGCAACCAGCGATATATATATATATATATATATATATATATATATATATATATATATATATATATATATATATATATATATATATATATATATATATAATATGTGGGTGAAACTAAGAGAGAATTCCAGATCCGTATCAAAGAACATTTGAGAGATGTCAACAAACACAAAGACACACCGGTCGCACTACATTTTAACCTGTCTGGACACGATGCAAATAGTATCAGATATAGAGTCATAGAAGTTCTGCGTCACGATCCTGAAAGCACTGAGGCCACTACCCCACGCAAGTATCGTCAATCTTACTGGATCCACAAACTACACACAATGGATCCCGTTGGTATTAATCACGCAGATTCAGATTAGTAACCCCCACACCCTGTGGGTGAGACACCATATATTTTGAATATTGTCTACAAATGTGTCAATGTTACAGTCTTCCCTACATGCAGGTATGACACTCAGCTTTTTTGCTAGTGTTGACTGGTACTCATCTTTATCCATGTTTGTCCAAATCAGTTTGTAAATTGATTGTTTGTTCTTTGCAGCAATTATGTCAGAAATGACGTAACTAACTTCTTCACGAATGCTTAATTGACGGCGGACTAAACGTTGTTGTACTAATTGCATGTCTTTACTAAACATGTTGGATATTTTGAAACCAATTTGACTGGGCGCTGTTGCTATGGCAGCAACAGCAACATTCAAATTAGTTTTAATATATTTAACAGTTTAACTGCATCGTTTTCTGGAAATTGAGATTCAAGCAAAGCGGGGATTGATCGATCCCAATACAGTCAAATCATGGGTGTAGCTTAAGCTAGAGATGGGCGGGGCATAGCTAAAACTGGATTCTTTCATTACCGTTATGTAACTGTTCTTTTAGTCAGATTAGTACCAGATTTGCCCATGATGTGGACATTCCGGACACACGATCAGACCCTTTAGCATACCCTACTAATGGACCTTTCAAGTTTTCGCTGTGCCCCGCACATCCCTAGGTAAGCTCCACCCAAGATTCTCTCATGTTGGGATCGATGGACTCCCACCCCCATACACCCCCACACCCCGAATGCATTGACTACAAATTTCCAGAAAAATATACAGGTAAGATGTTGAATATTTTTTAACTAATTTATATAGTGTCTCCAGCAACATAGAACAATATCGAGTTGTTGATAATGATGATGTGTAATACATGTGGTTTATACATTGATGTTGCAGTTTGCACTGCATGGATGGTATTGTATAGAGGGTAGAGTTTATTGATCACCAATACAACATGTGTTAAGGTATAAATGGCGATACACATATTTTGAATAAAATTAGTTTATTCGTTAATAGATCTTGAATTTTGCCACTAGATACATGTACATGTCGATAGCTTAGCTAACAAATATCATAACATCATGATTACATGGCAATCTGTCTGGTACCAATTAGCCCACTCCTGCAACCATGAACAATCGTTTGTTTCTATTATTCTTGCTGGGAAGCAAATGTCAAATCTCCATATCAACTTTTCCTTCATGGTCTGGCTCATGCCTTCCAAAATTGATAGCAGGGTGGACTTCCATTGCGCTATCCATATATATGGATAGCGCAATGGAAGTCCATCACACTATCAATTATATATATATATAAGGAGATACACCACATTCATAGTTGAGCAGTATTTTTTCACGTGACATCTGTATGTTAGACGTGTGTGTGTGCTCTGGAAAGATTTCCCTTTCTCCATTCTGTGGCAAAAGGAGCAGTTTCCTTTTTGACACTGTTCGACTTTGTTGGGTATCGAACTGCCCTGATATCCTTTGATAGCAGGGTGGGAGAAATCAGCACGGACTTCGATCTGCTGGACCAACCCTTCCCTTCAACATCAGACAGCGGCCTAAGTGATTTCGAAGAGGAAGATCAGCCCTCCCACCACGTGATTCCCATTAATCCGGCCTACGTTGCCCAGTTAGACAGACCACTTTTCCTGGGTGCTTCAGAGGTTGAAGAGGACCACATATTCCTCTCACTTCCATGCGGATCCACATTCTGCATCCACAGATCCACACAGACAGAATAGAGGTAAGACTAATTATTATCTGTAAACCACAGATATAACTGAACCAAAACATAAAAAATATACTTATTTAAAAAAAATATATTTTTAATAATTTTTCAAAAAACTTTTTGAAAAATTCCAGCCAACTAATACAGTTTTCCTAAACCAAGGTTCAGAAGTCCTCTGATGAGTAACCTAAACTAGGTACGAAACGTGATGAGTCTGGATCACTGGGATGTGATGCACACCACATCACCGATGCCACTTTTTGGATATGCAAACCTTGCAATCCACGATCTCTCAACAACCCTCCAATTACCCACGCATTCTAAACGCTTCCGTAGGAACGTGGGCGCACATGCGCGCCTGCTACGGGATTAAACCCACCGCCCGCATGTCCCCACCCTTCTCCATAAACTATAGAGGGAGTGAACTTGGAACCACACGTAACTCCAAATTCATATCTTTTTAAGAACCTCTTAAAATGACACAATTAACAGCTAGTTATGGGCGGGTACAACCACTGTGTACTTGCGGGTAAATGCGGGTATGGGCGGCTAACTAACAACACTGAACGTGGTGCGGTTATAGGCGGCTAAATGCGGGTAATGCGGTAATGGTGGGTACCACCGCATTCCCGCATTAGCCGCACACAGATCGGATGTAGCATAGTTACCCGCACTGGGAACATATATAAAGGGTCAGAATTTGACCACTGGCATCCAGACTCTTCTTAAACCAAGAAAGCGTCAGGCATTCAGTTTAGTTCTCGAGTTTAGTTATTATCATTAATATTCAAAATATAGCCAGCACTACAGTCCCATCCAGACAATTGGCAATGCGTGGCCCGAAATGGAAGGCATCTCCAATAGTAAGGGGCATATTCACCCAGGGTAAGAACTTACACAAAAACTGGATTGAGGCAGGTAAGCCCAGACCAGATCATCCTGCTTCTATGCAGTGTAAAATATTGAAACGACAGCTCCGCTCCCAACAGCGTACTGAAGCCACGATAGAGCGAAAATCGCTGTACAACCGAGTAATGGTTGAGTATGGTTCTGCAAATTTCTACAGGCTTATCAGTTGAAACAAAGACAAGGCGTAGTGATACTGACTCATTAGTGGTCAATGGAGTTCCCACTACAGATATGGTAAAGCAACGGAATGGACTTGCAGCCTTCTATGAAGACTTAGCAAAACCTTCCCAACATGTAAACTTTGATAATGATTACCATGCACGAGTTAAGATCGACCTTCATTTGGTCCAATGTACAAATGCCCAGAATCAAGAAAGACTTCCTACAGTAACACCTTCTGAAATCTATGAAGCAATTTCAAAGCTCCGCACTGGCAAATCTGCAGATGAATTTGGCCTCAATGCAGAGCACTTTATTCATGCAGGACAGTCAATTATACCACTACTGGCCAAGTTGTTCAACTACATCTTTGAGTAGAAACAGATTCCAGACATCTTCAAACACAGAATTATTACTCAAGTACATAAGAAAGGAAAGGACCCCTCAAATCTGAGTAATTGCAGCGGTATCACTGTAACATCTCTACTGGCGGAAATCTTTGAGCATGTCATCCTTGACAAAATTGAAGAGTCGTTACCATGCAATCAATCATCTCTGCAGTTTGGATTTACTAGAGGACTTTCGCCACTTATGGCCGATTTAATACTCTCAGAAACTACTACAGAAAGCAAAGATCTACATGTCCCGCTATATACCGCCTTCCTAGACACTTAGAAGGCATTTGATGTGGTGGATCATGCACCCTTAAAGTGTAAGCTGTATGACGAATGCATAAATATACACTTACTGCAAATTACAGATCTGCTCTACAGGGATCTTACTGCGAAAGTGAAGTGAGGATGCTCTCTAAGCCAGTCATTCCCGATGCTGCAAGGTGTCCGACAAGGGGGGTATCCTATCCACTGGGTTGTACAACGTTTACATTAACAACCTGCTGCAGCAATTAGAATCTTCACAACTAGGAACATTCATGGGAACTCAGTATACAGGATGCCCAACAGTTGCTGACGATCTCACCCTAATGAGCAACTCAGAATTTGAACTGCAATGTATGCTTGATATTGTATATCGTTACTCAATTCGTGAGCGATACCTAATACATCCAGAAAAGTCTACAATACTGCACAATTCAGTACACACAAAATCTGTTCCGCACTTGCCTAAATGGTGTCTTGACGAATTAGAAATAGCTGTCTCTACAACAACAACTCATTTGGGGTTATCTCGAACTACAAAACAAGAAACGAAGTTCAATATTCAAGAGCGTATATCTTGTGCTAGACGTACAATCTATAGTCTCACTGGAACAGGTCTGCATGACTCTAATGGTATATCAACAAACATTGCATACCGTATCATCCAGCTTTATGCCATCCCTCGCCTACTCTATGGACTAGAGATCCTTGTACTACAAAAACAAGAACTTGATCAACTAGAAAGCTTCTTTATTGACATACTTAGGAAGATACAAGCCCTTCCAACGAGGGCCGCGAAATGTGCTGTACTCCTTCTACCTGGTGCTAGACCAATCACTGCAGAGCTACACATACGTCAGCTAACACTTTTGAAGAACATCCTGGCATGCCAAAACAAGCCACTTAACCACATACTAGTAAGACAGTTGGCGTTTGAGACTCCAAAATCGGGCAGTTGCTTTATTTATATTAAGGATTTGCTAGAGAGATACAACTTATCAAACATCCAAGAGCTTATTCTGAATTTACCATCTAAGTTAAAATGGAAATCAGTTGTAAAATCTGCTGTGGACAGCCAATGGAACGAGGACTTACAATTTGCGTGTGAAACCAAAAGTACACTTAAAAGCTGTAACACTAAAGACTTTTGTATTGGGAAATGCCATATATCCGTTCACACTGTAGACAATGACAACAAGGATGTAAAAAGTAGTGTCATTAAAGCCAGGCTCACCACAGGAACCTACCTAGTACAAGCAACACTAAGTGAATTCAACCAAAACATTGTGAACCCCACATGCCGTCTCTGTCAGTTGAGTTCTGAAGATTATCAACACTTTTTGCTACACTGTGGTGCGCTCCATCAGTATAGAAATCAATGTTTATCACTACTCAAGAAAACCATCTTAGCGAGAATTCCTGGAAATATATCTCCAGCATAGATCACCTCGTAAAACTTATTATCGACTGTACAAGTCTAGTCATGGCTGGATTACTACCTAACAACTTCTCATTATTATGTGAATTGGAACGTATATCTAGAAAACTATGTTACAACCTGCATTGCGGTAGAAGCTTCCTCTTTAAAGGCATACATTATAACGAGTGACTTGTATAAGAAACAACCTGTATTTTACTGAGTATTTATTCGCATTCCACAAGGTGGGGGCATAGGACAGATTTGACAGCATGACTATTTTACTGTGATACTTTCTGTCCTCTAAGGGCAACATACTAAAACCCGAATTACTTCATCCTTTTCTGAGGATGGTAGCTAAATGGCAAGGTGTAATATTTTTCAAACATCATACATTTGGTATACGTCAATATATTGTTCTTTTCTAGAACTATGTCTTCCTGCTTAATATAATTACAAAATGTTTATCATCTCCCAATTTATGTGCATGTTGAAAGATAATTGAGTTTTGTGTCTTCTGTGCTAAAAATTTAAAGCATTTAAAGCTTTGGTAGAGTAACACCTTGTCGGATGGCTTATTACAGTTATTTTGAAATCATTCCAGACGTGTAAATCTAGATTATCAGCATGACAATATATCACCATTTTATTTCGAAAATTAAATCCTGTATATTCATCAGATTAATACGAGTGATCGAAGTGACTTTTCTCCCTAATTCGTACCTTTTTTGGGGGCAAGGTCCCATTTAATTATTGCTCTCTAGTGTGTGAAAATGTCGAAAATATTCCTTTACATTGGCTAGACTTAAGATGTTCGAGCGGTTTGTTAGCACAATTCATCTGGACGAAGAAGCAACGTTCTTGAAACAAAACATGACCACGTATTATAATGTAAAAATCTGATTTTCTATTCATGTAGAGTGGTAAAAATAGGTTTAGCTCATGACTTTGAACATAGCCCCCTTAAACCAGAGAGTTAGTCGTGATTTGCAATCGCACACATGATGTGATATGCATATATGGCTTCGATATTGGACCTGCGCCGTTAGTCAATGGGACAAATTCTATATTGGCGCATTACAGTAACATTACGATAATGCATCAATAGCATTAGTATCTATGCGTGGCAGTTAGTATACTACTAAAGAATTTCTTAATGCCATTTCTCACAGTTTTGGCTGCAACGCAGTATACAATTATATTCAAGGGACTGTTATAAGATAGGACATATAATAGAGTAATATGGAGTTTATCTTGTCTCCTGCCATGCCCGGGTGGATAGGTGGCAACGATGGTGTAGACGTTCAATGGAATCCAGGTCAGAAAGAACAGGATGATGACCACAGTAATGGCTCGGGCATCTGTATTTTGTTGCTCCTGTTGCAACTTGAGCTTTCTGGCTGTGCATTTCATCTGTATGTATTTTAGGATGTGCAACCACAGTATTACTGCACATGGTAGGATAATGTTTAATATTAGAAAGCACAGAAACATCGTCATGACGTTTCCTGTGAAGATACACACATACACGACCTCTCCTTCGTATAAGACAGGCATGGCGTCTTGATATACCGCAATGGGAATAAAATAAACCGACATACAACACCAGATGCCAGTACAACATTTAACCATGAAGCTACACATAACTCTGACACGTGCATGTAATGGATAGCATAACTGATAATATCGGTGCGTGCGTGCATGCATGTGTGTGTGTGTCATGATCCCCAGTAGCGAAGTCTGGAGTGTAGTCAAAGGCATACAACGTGTAACCTGCCTTATATTCATCGATGTTAATCCCTATGCATTTGGCATCTAATATCGTGACAGTTCCATTAAACAGCTTCAAGAATGATTCCGTAAAATTATAACCAGCAGCCATGAAATTCAGTGTAAGAGCATCTCCAGACACTTGCTCATTATTCATATAGCACGAAATATGGTTAGCATCGCGGTGCTGAAAATTATCAGGGTTTGTATTGAAATCTCCATTATAAGCTTTATTACTAACTATGCTGAATATACCTCTATTCGGTAGGTCCCCAAGAAAAAAACGTCCTTATTCACGTTGCTAGTCACTGCGGGTATGGTGAATGATTTGACGATAGCTCTTTTAATAGGGTATTGAGCAGGTGATTTTAGTAATATCGATGCGTGAGCATTAATTACCTCTGGAATAGGTTTAACCTTACGTAAATTTAATGTAGCGTCATGCAGGCATAAGTTGTAAAGGTGGTCATTGCCACGAATTAAGTTAAAATCTGGCTTACTTGATGTACAACTGTATGGTGAATGATTTGACGATAATTCTTTTAATATGGTATTGAGCTTTAAGGAAACTCTGTTGATTAAATATTTTCCTGAAGAAAAATGTCAGAATGAATTCTAGGGACCATTTCCACTGGGTTACTTAGGGCAATGTTAAGCTCTCTACGCGTATAGCCGACATTATTAACCATCTTATTATCCATATCGTGCTGTATCCTTAAACAATAATGCAGTCATTCATTGACTCGATCTATGCTCTATTGAATAAGTAAATAAGCTTTCAAAATAACTGCGAAAAACGTGCTGTTAGCATCAGAGACCCGTTTTCCATTTAAAAAGACATCTCCTTGAGAACACATAGAGCCAACCAATAGGGTAACCGGTGCAACATCGCTGTTCGCTTTTAAAGGAGTTTCCACACTTACAACCAGCTGTACAAGGCTAGCCTTAACGTAAATGTAACTTAGTGCTAAGTCTATATATTCATCTCCGCTTCCAAAGATGCAAAACTCGAGACTTCCCCCAGAGTTAGACAAGCCCGTAATGGGTTAATATCTTTGCCAGTGAGCTTGATCCATCGTAGTCACTATTCGCTTTTAGTGCAGTGACACTCGGCAATCATATTAGTTAACTAAATATATTAACCTGTTTAGAGTTTCTGATGCTTCTCCCTCTACAGTTATGCTTTGAATGACTTCTACAAGGGTTAACAGATCACTGACCCCTCTTAGTATTTCTGCTCCTAGTCTGGGAATTAGCTCCTGAAATAGCCTGAAATATTGTTATGAGCTAACGCTATGGTATTTGGTATGATCGCTCTACCGGCATTCAAAGCCCTATTTTTCACAGATGTTTTCAGTTTTTTACCTGCTAAAACATCTTCAGCCACGCCAAAATGGGCTGACAATGTCTGCTTACCCAAGCTTTCTCCTACACTTTTAGCTAATAGCATGGCTGCTCTGTACATTGATCCTAAAATTTTTCCCAACCTGTGACCTTTTTGACTCCTAGCGCATATGAATATGGGTAAATGATTACCAGCTTGATTAGCGCAATAAGCTCTCAAAGTAGCTGAATCTTGTTTACATGTATACTTTATTTTTTGTTTTGTTTTTACAGTCAAAAACATAAAAATGTCTAGATATAGCTAGCGATTACACACCAATTCTTAGTTCTTAGATCTAAAATGTAAATGCAAACTCAGTGATGCGCCATCTTCAAATGGTATGTCCTCTCTAGTCCTATCACTTATAACCACCCCTATTATGTCAATGTAATTCTTAGATACGACTCTATATTGAATATCAAGAAATGTCATCTCCGACTACATTATTCTTAGGACTTCTTAGGATATTTCTGAGGACTCAGGCTGTGTTCAGCCTCTATGTCCGCATCTTCTTCGATTAAAAATGTTCCACATTCCTGACTTCCCGGCATCCGATATTCGTCTGTGAAATCAAATTTAATGGCTTGTTGCTCCCAAAATTTATCTAAGGCCCCTTCAAAGGCAGATTTACAATTTACTATGGCGCCAGGCAAGCTATTCCAAATATCTACCACTCTATTTGTAAACAAATATTTCCTAATGTCCGTTCTAATATGGTGCTTGGACAGTCTCAATCTATGGCCTCTTGTGCCTCTATTCTCTGCCAAGATCAGCAGCCCATCAGAAGCTTCAGGATCATATATTTCATGGATGAGTTTATAGACCTCTATCATGTCTCCTCTCATCCTTCTGTACCACATTGTGGGCATTTTCAGTCTCTTCAGCCTATCTATATAGCTCATATTGCTTAATGCTGGAATTGTTTGGATGCTCGTCGTAGTACATTTTCTATTAGGGCTACATCCTTTTTCAGATGAGGGCTCCACACACATACCGCATACTCTAGGTGAGGTCTCACCAGGGCATGGAACAGCTGCTTAAACATTTGCTCATCTAAGTAAGTCAATGTTCTTTTAATTAGCGCCATAATGCTCTTCGCCTTGTTAACTTGGGCTTGAATGTGGCTTGAGAAGGTTACGTTCATGTCTACTGTGACCCCAATGCCCTTTTCCTGTTGTGTGTTCTCAAGATTTACTAGTGCCCCATCTTGCTTGTAGAGGTGGTAGCTCTTCTTATCTTGGCCTTTTCCTCCCTTGCTCTCTACCATTAGTACTTTGCATTTGTTTGGGTGGAATCTCAATAGCTATGTGTTTGACCACACCTGAAGGGAGTCCAGATCCTCTTGCAACTCAATTTCATCTTTCTTGCATCTGATTTGCTTGTAGATTTTTGTGTCATCTGCGAAGAGATAACATGTAGATCTTACAGCCTCAGGAAGATCATTAATGTATATCACGAACAGGATGGGCCCTAACACACTGCCTTGTGGGATTCCACTTGTTACTGGGTGGTTTTCTGAAACATGTTCGTTGACCATGACGCATTGCTTTCTGTTTGAAAGAAAGTCCTGTACCCATAGTATTATACGTTCGCTTAGACCATATTTTCTCAGCTTGCTAATGAGTCGCCTATCTGGGACGGTATCGAATGCCTTCATAAAGTCCATATATATGGCATCCATTTGTCCCCCTTTGTCCACCACTTTTGTCCATTCATCCGGTACCTTTAGTAGTTGCAGTGCTGTTGATCTTCCTTCCATAAAACCAAATTGTCTTTTGCTGAAGAATTTGTTTCTCTTCATATGTTCTATTATTTCTGACCGTACTAGCTTTTCCATTAGTTTACACAATACAATTGTCAGGCTTACTGGTCTGTGATTTCCAGGGTCAAATTTGGCCCCCTTTTTGTAAATTGCTGTGATGTTGACTGTCTTCCACTTGTCTGGTACTATCCCTTTATCCATAGATGTGTTAAATATAATAGTCAAGGGCATGCACACACTCTCTTTTAGCTCTGCTAATTATGACTCACGATATCACAATACACGTAAGCCATATTTAATGCAATCTCATTACATGGATGTTTTGATAGAACTCCACCCATGGGGGTCAGGCCGGTAATGATATGGTCATGATAGCCTAAAAATCTGCCTATGGCATTGTCAAATTCAATGGTGAACATAAGCTTAATGGTCAATGTTAAGAGGTTGACTCGATCGGTGAAATAATTGAATCTGATTGTATTTTTATAGTGCTTGTGGCTATTAATCTGCTTATTTATAAACTCTTTTAGTATTTTAACCATATAGAAGGCTTTAGGTACTTCTATGCGTTGGATGTAGAGAGGTAATTCTAGCTGGGGAGGGGTTGGAGCTGAATTTGTGACTACTTTTAAAGGATTAGTCTGCTTAAATTTATCAAAAGACTCCTCGGCTACATTTAGAGCTTTTTGCTTCTTCTTCTTAGCTTGAACTTTAGCTGGCAATGGCTCATGTAGCCTGATCATCAGTGTGGCTAATGTTAACCAGCTTCTCGGATACAATATGGATGACAAGCTGACTTCCGATTCTCCAGAGAATCTTAAATGCATTTGATGATGTGTTTTGAATTCTGAAATCTTATTATCTGGATAGTAATCCATGCTACTGTTACTCGGTAGCATAATATAAAACTGCTCCATGTTTCTAGCTATTCTTTCTAAACCGGTGACATTGACAACCTCTCAACTTTAGGTGTTTTGATGCTCGGAGCCGGTAAAATATACCCTAAACACCCAGACGCTAAAGCAATCCAAACACATTTATCACCATTATGAATGCTCAGATTTATTAAACATGTCACTACTATAATATAAATAATTATAACCTGAGTGAGATATCTTATCTCATCTCTGGTCACTTTTGTACCACAAAATGACCAATGATAATCATTATTACGAATTTCTGGAATGTTTAGAGACATTCTTATGAACGTCGCACTCACCACAGGGTGGGGTTAGATGTAGCTCAGTAATTATTCTAAATACGCTTAAGTTCTGAATAAATTATCCATGAATTAAATGAATTAGGATAATCCAGCTATTTGACATAAGGTTCTCGCTTATTATCTTTTGTATGCCGTTTAATAATTTTTTCTACTTGATACAGCTGCTAGTTAGCATCATTTAAACAGGGTTTCTGTAATTCTTCAAAATAAAATGTACCAATAATGGGATTTTGAGTATAATCATTGAACTTATATACACCTGATCTGTGAGGTAGTTTCGAGTTTATTTTGGATATCTCCTCGCTCCATGCTAGTCTATAACACTTGGTAAATGGATCTCTTAAAACTGACACTCTTACATCATCTCATACTCTCAAATCTTTTGACTTTACTGATCCTCTAGGATTCAGTTTCGAGTACATATTACGCCAACCTAACACCTCTGCACTATGGTCAACATCTACTCGTTTCATTTTTGTGCTGCTGTGTACAGTTCTATTGCAATAACTTAGCAGATTAGGGAGCACATTAACATAGCTATCGGTATTTTTGTAAGTCAAATATCACCATAACTTAGACTTTATGGTGCGTTCTGAAATGTGTAGAAATGTATGCCTTTAGACATTAATATGTGCCTAACAGTAGCATTCACAAATTCACTTTGAATCGGTTTGGGTCTTCTGGAGATGGTATTCAGAAAAAAACTCCATCGTGTGAGCTAAGGTTTTTGTAGTTTTATTCATTATTATCCACAAAAATGTTGATAGACACTCTCTTATTAATAGTAGATAACGTATGTTGTTATTATGTATGGCTAAACCAATAACATCGCTCAGATCCATTTGCCATAGCTGATCCATGCTGGTTACTTTGAATCGACCTCTATTAAACTTTATTCTCTTAGGTCGATGCAATGTACACACCGGATGCTCAGCTAACCAGGCACATATGAATGGTTTAGATAATGTTCCATTAAGGACCCAAACCGCCAAAAGATGCGGAATGTTTGCTATCGTAATATACACATTTATAATGAATTTTTTATTTGTTACTGTTCTTGTGAGGGTTTTTTCGACATTAACCAAATTTGGATAGTTTAGCATCTCGAGATCTCATCTATTAATGAGTGACTGCCATAAACTTTTACCCTCAGGTTCGCATTTTCTTATTTTCGCTTTAGATCCGTTATGCTGAGGGCTTGGGGGTTCATCGATTTCGGCTGTCTAGGGATATTAGCATCCAATAAGAGTCTATTGAATGCTGTCAGTAATTTAACTTCTAAAAAATCCTTAGAATTTGTGTAAGGGGTCTGCATCACAGTTGAGGCTATTAAATCTACTAGATTACTATCCGGATAGGTTACGCCATCTATGGTGACGTTAAGATTTCAATTAATCTCTCGCCTTTACTACTTAAGCTAGGGCTCAATGATTGAACTAAATCTTTAATTCAAGCATTATCCAGATTTAACCCCAGAGGCACTGCGGTCTGGAGATTCAATGAATGCTGCGAATCATCTCATGACTTAACAGCTGGACCAAATTTTTTAGACTGATCTATCTGCAGTCCGAAATTGTTAAGCATCTGACAATACAAATTTGATTCTTCTCTAGCTGCAATTTAGAATTCGTTCCATCTCTTGATCTAAATTCACAGCAGATCTAAGATTTTGATCACTATTTAGAATATTAATCTTAGATGTTGTGTTTATACTATCTATCATATTATGTGGTACCAATGCCATTTTCTGAAAGCTTTACATCGTTATTATTATCCGAATAATTTAGAAATAAGTGGTAATACTGCTGACATTAGGAGATGTAAGAAACCTCCGCATTGAATAACCCGGCATCTTTGATATAATAGAGTTTTGCTTTTACTGATAATCTAATGTTATCTTGATATTTGTGCCACCGTTTATATTGCATTCGATTTAATTTTTATTTCCACAAATTAAGTTTAAGCAGCATTCAGACACATCAATGGCTAAACCCTTATTACAGTGTTCTAGTATTATCTTGTGTTGCTTCAGCTTGGCTTTAGCTAAACTTTGCAAGACGTGCAATTAATCAGAGATATTACCCATTCTACGTCCTCTTTTAAGCTTAGACCCAGGTCTAACTGATGCACTAGACTGTCTATGATTATTATTATTAGCGCGACATTTCCTGTTAGCCATTTGACTTTCTTACCCTTTCTTATTCGGTGTAGGTATGTACTCTAGGCAAACTTGGTTGGGTAAAATATTAGTCCGTAATCTCAGGTGTTCAGGTCTTGTCTGACAGAATTATATGAGCAAATAGTCATAAGCCCAGTTAGTGGCATCAATATATGAATCCTGTAATATTGAGCTGCATCTAGGATACATTTGACATGCCATTGTCACTATACTGGAGGCATCTCGAAGATTTTTAAATAGGATTATGTAATCACAATAAATCCAGATGCCATTATAACCGAAGGCTGAGCATATGCAGATTAGAAGGCTGGCTAAACTCCTAGCTAGTGGCATCTCAATGGATGAAAGCTCGAGAACTGCAGGCTTAGGCATGTGTGTCTACTGACATAGCTTGCGAATCTGATGCTTGGAATGCATTCCAAGACATTTTGGACCCATGTGATATTTTGCTAAGAGTGTATAGCAAGGCCGAGAATAAACACTGTGTATGCAGGTGTGCGGATAATTGCATTCAAATTCTGCCCCTATATCTCTATAATGATCATTATGCTTATGTAAGCAGCGTTAGGGCTTTGAAAGGTTGCAGTTCCTACTGCGACGATTGCGATCAACACTCTTGCATTAAACACTGTCGTTTATGCAAAGACACTCCACCTTGAAAGTAGATTGCTAATCACTATTGCGAAGCTTGTTCGGGGTGGTTTAAGAGTCAGGTTTGCAATAACAATCAACTCTGGAATCTACACAAGCGTAAGTCTTGCGGGGACTGTGGTAAACTTCTAGATGTTGATTCTCATTCTAAACATCATTGCAGGCAGGGGAAATGTCCTAGTTGCAGGACTGAAGTTGATTTACGGGATCAGGTTTGTTATATGTAGAGTTATAACAAAGATCATATGAGCTTAGCCACGAAGCATAAGGCGCATAACCCGAAAACATAAATAAGTCCATTCCTCAACGTTTCATCTTTTATGATTTTCAAACGAATCAAGTGACAAAGCATCACAAGGTTATTTATGTCATTGCTCACATATCTTGCCATGAAGCTTTACTGCAGGTCTGACATAAATATTCTATGGATGGCTTGAAATAATTTTTGTGAAATGTTCATCCGTGAAACTGGGATACCACCTTTCATGTCATCTATGACATTAGCATCATTATGTAATAAGCTATTTAGGGCTAACTACTTAAATGCTCATAAGCTAGGAGCCCTGTCTGTTACAGGCAAACGTTAACCTATGTAACAAGAAATGTTACTCTGTAGAAGCGTGTAAGTGGCTAGATTACTTGGCTCATTCTAAAAAGGTGTTCATTAAACACGCTCTAACAGGTGGTGAACCTGAAGCATTTAACTGATCGCTTGACAGTTACTGCCCTGTTATGGACGTGTACATTGAGTACTAAGAGTGTTATGTACATGCATGACCGAAATGTCTGCCTAGTAAGCGTATGCCTACTAAGTAATTTTTAACCTGATTTAACTTTAAGAGAAGTGTATCAGAAGATGCTTTGTAAATCTAGTGAGCTTAGACGTATGAGTTTTAAGATAGCTGAAACATGGGTTTGTGATTTTAAGGCCCAGAGGCTTAACGACCCTAGCATTAATGGCTTTCTGAACGCTAGAATATATCATGAACCACATATCATGCGTGATGCCCTCCATGGTGACCGTACCAACACCATACATTTGCATCACCAGGCAGCCGCAGATGAGTATATAGCATACGTGGATATCATGTCGCTATATCCTTATGAGTGTAAGACCCGCGGGTATCCTCTAGGTGAAGTAATAGTTAGAGATTTTATACCAGTAGAGGAGCTATGGTCTTACTTTGGCCTGATAAAGTGTATCTGTTTGCCTCCTAACGATTTATTCTTTCCAGTCCTCCCACACCAATGTAATAAACGTTTGTTCTTTCCATTGTTCAGTAAATGCGCTTGCAATTTTCAGAGTACTGAATGTACCCATAGCAATAGTGAGTGAGCTGTACAAGGAGTATGGACGTCTGTGGAGTTAATGGAGGTGGTATGTAGCTGGTACCATATCTTAGAGTTTATCAAGATATGGCACTACAAAGAGCGTATGATACACTTTTCAAGGGATACATCGATAACCTTTTGAAAATTAAACAAGAAGCATCCGGGTATCCCGAGGATGCGGTCACCGATTCGCAGAAAGACGCGTATGTTCTAGAATAATTTGAAGGGATTAAATTAGACAAATCTTTGATCATTCAAAATAAGGGCCTTAGAACCCTGTCAAAGCAGGTGCTGAAATCTTTGTGGGATTATTTCGAGCATAACACCTACCCTAAGCATGAATACATCAATTCATATAGCGCCATGTTGAAGTTGCTGAGATATAGAACGCTTTCTGTCAAAGATATCCGTGTATGTAATGACAGCACTCTGATAATGCCCTATCGTAAGTTGAACCAATTCATGCCTCAGATAGTCGCACCAATGTTGTGATCGCTGCATGTGTCACGAGTCGTGCCAGGGTTCATTTGCTACAATATCTAGGAGCTGTAGGCTCGAGTTGCATTTATCATGATATGGATTCTATCATGTATATTTGAAAAGCTTGATAAGCCTCATCTAATTCCTTGACAGTCTTGGTTATTTCACGGACGAAATTCTTTCCCATGGTGAAATAACAGAGTTTGTCAGTACTGGGCTGAAGAGTTATACATATAGACAGCTTGAAAAACAGATGGGCGAAAACTTTAAATTACATGAATAAGGGGCTGGGCTTCGATACTCTGTTAGCCATGGTCAAAGATCATAATCTCAAAACGTTCGCTCAGTATCCTAATACTATCATTAGAAATAAAGATGATAGACTTTTCAGTAAGGATACCGAGAAAAGATTCAGATTTACTTACAAAAACGGATAATTTTTAATGACTATTATACTAAACCAAATGGCTTTCAGGGTATTCGTAGGATCCAATTTTATGATATCAGGTGGGTGGGTGGGAAAGTTGAGGTTTTTTTTGGATTGCTGGAGGCTGGGGTGTCGAGCATAACCTGGGGGTATGCAGCATTTGAGCATGAGCGAATGGGTAAAACATGTGGGGTGGGTGGAAACATGTGGCTAGGGGTGGTTGAGATGTCACTTTTGTATGGTGTATAATACGCTAACTTATAATGTAGAACATCACTAGCATACTCTTCATCTAGGGGAAGTAAGTAATCTTCTGCTTTATTATTATCAGTTAGAAATGGGGGGGGGGGGGGGCTTGAAACCTGGTTATTGGATGGTGGGGTGGGGGAAAGGGTATGACTCGAGGAAATTATGTTATATTCATAAGTTGAGCCAGTTTAAAAATATTATTTAACCTTAATTAAAATATACCCTGCACACACTCAAACAAATTGAAAAGTTATATCTCTACACCCTACCTCTGTTAAAATCCCTACCCTATCTTTACACCAAACCTGTTAGGGGTTCAGTATCGCTTAGATCGCTTTAAAATTTATTTAAATAATAGCTCTAATATCAGTTTTGCGCAATACCTCACTCGCATCATTCTCGTGTCTATTGATTAACTATATATATTGCTGGATCCCGCTCGAAAACATTTGTACATTTTATATTTTAATTAAATTATTTTTGGTTTTGTTTGGCACATAATTCGTTTTTATATTTTCACTTATTCATCTGCATTAATCGTATGTATATTTTTATCGACTTTATATTTATCATCTGTATATTTATCATCTGCATATTTTATCATGTGTATATTTACTGAAACTTTATTTTATTAGAAAAATTGTGAAATGTGAAATGACTTGTATTGTTTAATTGAAAAAAAAAATTAAAGAATCATTGCCTATAACCCATCCAAACCCTGAGTCAACTTAGGCTGAAAGTTTTCTCAATAATGCTGGGCTGCTGGAGGCAAGTTATAAATGTAATATGTAGTTATTAATCTAACTCAATTGAAAATTGATTCGTCAAACTTTGTATGACTCTGATAATCGTAGCAAGAGGCCTGAGTTGTTTTAAAGGTTAACCAGTTAATTTGAATCGGTTGGAGTAATAACTAACCGATTGTCCTTACGCGATAGATTGACCATTTAAAATTACTCTTCCAGGATTAAATAAGATCCCAGAGTCAGAAAACAGATGAGACCAGACATGCAACCAGTCAAAGAGGAGGTGGTAGCTCATGCAGTAACAAAAAGAGCTGTGAAACCGGCAACCCCAGGATCGCGTCTCTGTTCAGCCAACTGACAATCGCTGGAAACATAGTCAATCTCCTTCACTCCTCCTTGCCTCTCTCGGTCCAGGAGTATAAATGGGTACCAGTTAAAAGCTGGGGAAGTTACCAATAATAGGCTGAAAGAAAACCAGCCTAGAATGGTGTGAATGGGACCTGGAATCATGGATTCGATAGACACCACCCAAACAATAACTACTATGCAACCGGTCAATAATCATTAACCCTTGTCAAATATTATGCTAATTACCTGTAAGCTCTCCTGGTTGGATTCCAGGAGACATATGATTTAATGAGGGGTGTGGCTTCATGATTGAATGAGTTCCCAGGAAAAGACGAGTCCAGACATGTAACCTGTCAATCATACTTATTCTATACATTACCCCTTGTCAATCATTACGCTAAGTACCCTTAAGCTTACCTCATTGGCTGCCAGGAAACACATGATTTAATGGGGTGGCGGCGCTTCATGATTGAATGAGTTCCCAGGAAAAGACGAGTCCAGACTTGTAACCTGTCAATCATACTTACGCTATACACTACCCCTTGCCAATCAGTATGCTAATTACCCGTAAGCTCACGTCATTGGATGCCAGGAGACACGCTATTCAACGAGGCTGCGGGGCTTCCTGATTGAATGAATTCCCAGGAAAAGATGAGTCCAGACATGTATCCTGTCAATCATTCTTATGCTATGCATTAACACTTGTCAATTAGCAATATGCTAATTATCCTTAAGCCCACATAATTGGGTGACATGAGTCACGTGATTTAATGAGGTTAGGGGGGCGGGGCTTATGACCACCCTCTACATCTAACATCCAATCAGAATGCGGAAGGCTGGTCGTTTCAAAGGCAAAACCTACACAAAATTAACAAAGGAGAGAACAAAGGAAAATAACAAAAGAAAGAGGTGTGAAAAAAGCGACCATCTCGCCGCTCCTCTACTTGTCCCGTGCTTTATATGTCCCACCGGTGCACTGCTAGCTAGGACTTTGTCATATTCAGTTAAATTTGATAGACCTATCCACTTTATTATTCCATCCTATGACGTCATAATCAACTACGCGCCGTATAGAATGACATCATAATGAATTATATAATGAATGACGTCGATAACTACGTCACGAACGCATATTTGAAGGTGGACTATGCGCTATTGTATGAATTATATGTCTTTACTATTTAAAAAATATTCTGTTGAATATTTTGAAACTAATTTGACTGGACGCTGTTGCTGTCATAGGCAGCAACAACACCAAGTCAAATTAGTTACAAAATATTCAACTGCTTACCTGTATAGGTTTCACGAAATTGATAGTTAGGGAATTCAGGGATCGATCAATCCCAACATGGCGAAATGTGGGTGGAGCTTAGATAGAGTTGGGCGGGGCATAGCTGAAGCTGGAAAGGTCCATTAGCACGGCATATGAGAAGTTCGACTAAGTGACTTGGAGGCGGATAGTTTGGTATTCAAATTTCAAAGAAGGGTGCTACATTGTATCGTGAGCAGGTGGTACTTATTACACATTGACACATAGTGCAATGGGCCGTTCCAGATTATCCATCCATTATATGACGTCACAAACAACTACGCGACGGGTAGGATGACGTCATAATCAATTACAGCATATGAATGACTCGATTTAGTCCGTCTTAAATGCGTAATAGTCCGACATGTTGTACGATTTGTATGCCTTTACTATTTAATAAATATTCTGTTGAATATCTTGAAACTAATTTGACTGGGCGCTGTTACAGCCATAGGCAGTTTCAAAATAGTTTCAAAATATTCAACAGGTTACCTGTATAGTTTACTGGCAATTTATAGTCAGGGCGTTCGGGGGTCGATGGATCCCAACACGGGCGAATTGTTGGTGAAGGTTAACTAGCGATGGGCGGGGCATGGGTAAAACTTGAAATGCCCATTGGTAGGACATGCTAAAGGTTCTGGTCGTTTGTCAGGAATGTACACATCATGGCCAAATCTGGTACTAATCTGACTAAAAGAACAGGTACATAATGATAATGAAGGAATCCAGTTTTAGCTATGCCCCGCCCATCTCTAGCTTACGCTCTACTCACGCTTTGACCGTATTGGGACAGATCGCTCCGTGCTTTGTCTGAATCTCAATTTCCAGAAAACAATGCGGGTAAAATGTTAAATATAATTAAAGCTAATTTGACTGTGGCCTATGGCAGCAACAGCGCCCGATTAAATTAGTTTCAAAATATCCAACAGAATGTTTGGTAAAGCCATACAATTCGCACAACAACGGTTAGTCCGTCATCAATTAAACGTTCGTGAAGAACTTAGTTACAGCATTCATGACACAATTGATTATGGCGTCAGCGTACACGTCACGTAGTTGATTATGACGTCATATGATTGATGGAAAAACTGGAATCCTCCATTGTGTGTGAAGACTACCGACACATGTAATCGTCATTTAATAATAGTAGCGTAAACAGGCCATTTCATGAATGAAATAAAACTAGGATCGCTGTGATAACTAAAACATATCATTTTAGGAATGAATTTAGTCATTCAGATTTTATTTTCATCTGCAATTTGCTGTTATATTAAATAGCATATTGAACGTATTTATTATTATGCTATGACAGGATATAAACTGCATACTAGAGTGGATATATAAAATATGTAATGTATTATTAAACGCACACGCGCGTGCATGCGTGCTTGAATGTGCGTAGGTGCGTGCTTAGGTGGGTACGTACGTACGTACGTGCGCGCGTGCTTGGATGCGTGTGTGCATGCGCGTGTTGCCAAATTAAAGCATTGTAACAAAACAACTGATTAGTCGATGTCGACGGTTCTATAATCTTGGTGTATAGGTATTTACAATGTCGAAATGAAACAACATATTGAAACGTAGAAAAAACTGTTGTTTTAATGATTTTAATGGGATTGTTGTCCCTTTATAATGCCATTGCATTCAACAAAATTATCTTAAAGTACAGTTTATTATTTTATTGCTAAATACCACATATTTCAAGCAAATAAAATGTATGTTGCCAGTGTTCCATTAAATGTTTTATTATAACTGAAAAAATGTTCTTGTAATGCGTTCACTTTATTGCTCGATGTCCTTAAAAATGGTTGGATCCGATGTGTCACTCGAGTATCATAATCAGTAGAGGGATCCATTTTAGCTACGCACCGCCCATTCGTAGTTAAGCTCTGGTGACGCTTTGCGCGTGTTGGGGTCGATTTATGAACCTTGAATTCTCATATTTCAAGATAACTATACAGGCAAGCTGTTGAATATTTTGAAACTAATTTGGCTGGCGGATGTTGCCTAAGGCAGCAACAGCATCCAGTCAAATTAGGTTCCAAATTTTCAACAAAATGTTTATCAAATAATAAATTCATCAAAGACATACAATTCGTACTCTTGACGAACCATTCCAGCTTTATGATTGTCAGCCTATATATGACGTAATTATGATGTCATATTCTTGATCAACAGATGAGATTCATCCAGTACGTCACATGTAGGCTGGCGTTGCAATCATAGCGGTGCATAATGTTTATTTCACTTTTCAATCCGGTCGTACCCAATAAAATCACAAAATCAAAACCAACATTATAGCTGCAGAAGAACTCATGAATGTCAATCGCTTTATGAATGAAGCCAAGACCGAGGTTATGCCTATCAGCGACACAGACGAAGTTAGTGAGAAATGCATTCCACTACGGGGTCGGGAAGGGATGGTGGAAGAGCACAATCCTTGGTTCATCAACGGGAAGCTCCTCTGACATCACCACGTTTTGCGTCATGGGAAAGACTGCCTTTCAATCCACGGATCTCTCTTGCTAAAAATCTGCGCTTGCATAACATGACCTGTGTATCACGGGTGCTGTAGAATTGAAGCAGATGGGCACCTGTGAAGGCAGTTCTAGAAAAGATTGATAGCCCAGTCAAAATAACACAAATTTGACAGTCCCAGCCTATAGCTGCAACAGAAATGATACCACGTAGAATCTGTTCAGTACGGTCACCTAGGTGATATATAAAAATCTAATAAAATCTTTTCTGTGGAACATGTTGAATTGAAGATGGCTGCCAAGATGGTCGTCAATCGAGGAGAATATGGCAAATATCTCAAGAATCGTTCATTTTAGACCACACATTTCTATTACAAGTAGATAGAAACATGGCCCAAATTTGCCTAGAAATGTCTTTTGCGCCCCGTGAGCACTCTATGCCTCTACAACCCAATAGTTAACACTGAAGTTCGATGTTTGCAAACCATTTCTACACTCACTGGTAGTGTTTAGTTCTCATTATCATCCAAGTCATCATTTTACATATTTTGCCAAGTGCCTCTGTATATCAAGAACCGGCCGATGAACAAGCAAGTCCAATACTACGGCAACCGCAGCGTGTAGTTCCACAGCCAAACTTGCAGGTGCATCACCCTAGTTCGAGAAGAAACTGCCGGGGGAAATCCAAGTCCGAGCGTACTGTTGTCGTTGTTCTGTCAGAAACTTTCCATCCCCATTCCTCGGTCTCCAAGTTATCCCCCTTCCACAGTTTGATCTGATGGAACACTCGGAAGCTGTGGTACTTCATCGATGCAGATGTAGGTGGCAACATGTTAGGGTGGATTGCCATCTTGCTGATTGCAACACACTCGTGGAGTCTATGATGCCTATACGGTGGCCTATCCATGGCCTACTGCAGCAACAGCGCCCAGTCAAATTAATTTCAAAATATTCAACAGACTTTATTAAATAGTAAAGACATACAATTCTTACAACAACACCTAGTCCGCACGGTCTTCAAATATGCGTTTGTGACGTACTTATCTACGCCATTCGTGACGTCATAATGACGTGATTCATTATTATGTCATTCTACAAGTCACGTACTTGATTATGACGTCATATGCGCACTTCTGAATATTTTGGCCTGAACACGGAATAACTTCTTGTCACTGATGAGCTTCAGGGATCTTACAAAACGAGTAGGACACATTATATACGAACTGTTAACGCGTTTAAACTGATTGCCTCACAATATCCACGCCTACCTAGTAGACAGCACATGCTGCTAACAGATCTGTTTCGTCATAACAATAACATGTATGTACAGCTAGCGGATAAGTATACATGCTATATGCAGTGATACGATTCCCTCCATATTATCAGTCATCAAAGCGATTGGTGGCTGAATTGTTCCTAAACATCGATTGCTTTTGTGCGCGCGTCATCTCTTAAATAGCGTACAGTACGGCTCATAAATAGGTTCATGCCAAGATAACGCAGCCTACTGGGCCGATGTTGGGCCGATGCTGGCCCGATACCACGCCAATACTCGGCCCGGTATCGGCCCTGCATTGGCTGGATAAACTGTGTTATCAGGGTATATTTTCAAAATAAAAAACACAAACATGTAAGTTATTACAATTTTAAACACGATGCAAGAAACGATCTTTCGAATATAGGCCTATTGCACTTAAGGTAATTGGAAGCTGTAGCGATATATCTACTATAGTCATATACTTAGTTGGTGTAGGAGTAGTCTACTCCAATGCTACACACTACAATAATTGGCTTTAAGTAGAGTACAGTTAGATCTTGTTAGTAGTATAGGGTGGGGCTGTGCGTTATTGTTCTTCCCAGCAGGGGGTCTTCGAGAACAATGGGTTTTTCAGGAGGTCAAAGGAAAAGCTTGCGGAAAGGAATGTTGAGAACAATGGCGACTATAACGACACGCATTCTAGAGAACAATAACGCACAGAACGCCACGTTTTTCTCGATAACAATGACGCACAGCCGCACACGTTTTTTTGGAATTTCAACACTCTGGAATGTTCTATTATTTTGAATTAGTTAACCCTTAAAAGTTTAAATGTTGTGTATTTTATGTTTAAACGTAGTGGCGGTGCACCCCCACTCCGTGGTTATCTACCGTTGTAAAAATAATAAGAGAGAGTAATGTAAAAGAATAGAGTTTAAGAGGTGGTCTGATAATGGAGGTCGTATGAGGTTGAGGATGTATGAGGAATTACGGTATTGATGTTTGAAAATAATCTGACTGTTTCATCGCTAATGTTATTAGTAAACTGTAGAATATTTAGAGACTGCCTGTAAGCTGTTACTGTCTTAGCAACAGCTACCAGACAGATTAGCAACAAAATATTAAAAATAATCTTGTATTAATGGTATGTTCGGTTGGAATGGTAACCAAGACTTGGTGGTGATGGATTGGATTGTATCATGGGTTAAAAAGAAGTTAACCCTTTCACCGATGAATTCCCCATATCTCATTTTCATCGATACCATACAGGAAAACTGTTGAATATTTTGAAAATAATTTGACGGTTTCGTCGCTAACATTATTAGTAAACTGTAGAATATTTAGAGACTGCCTGTAAGCTGTTACTGTCTTAGCAACAGCTACCAGACAGATTAGCAACAAAATATTAAAAATAATCTTGTATTAATGGTATGTTCGGTTGGAATGGTAACCAAGACTTAGTGGTGATGGATTGGATTCTATCATGGGTTAAAAAGAAGTTAACCCTTTCACCGATGACTTCCCCATATCTCATTTTCATCGATACCATACAGAAAAACTTGAATATTTTGAAATTAATTTGACGTCGCTAACGTTATTAGTAAAACTATTTTTTTGTTGAATATTTTGATTGACTTTTAACCGTCATTACGCACAAATTGTTTTTAAAATACTATGCAATAACGTCAATCGTTTTAGATACGATGGTTAAAATGTGATCATTATATCTCTGAGGGTTCCGTTTATAAAATTGTGTGTAGAGCGTACTTATGCTAAAAAGATTATTTGTTGCGTATGATTTAACCATACGTTTTGAATAGCTGTGAGATCAAGCTTGAATCGAGAGACAAACATACCATGTGTTAATAACGAAAAAATGTTAAAGCACCAAGATCAATCTTTAATCGAGATACAAATATGTCACGTGTTAAGGAATACTATAAGAATGTACCACCCATCTGGTTCTAAGCACGGGATATTACAATGTCCTCGCCGTGAGTTTGTAAAAAATCAATAATAATGCCTGCACCCGCTCACTGGCTATTGCTGTTTACCGACGCTTAAAGATACGACAATTAAGAGCAACATTTTGAGCATAGTAGCATAATCATAGATGACCGTTTACTACAAATATAAATATATCCTTTTGGCTACAGAGCAGTGATACTTTATAACCATGTTTTTTACTATATAATTCAGTCCTGCCCTAAGTGACCACCTCGTGTTACGTCATTACATGGACTCTATTAACCCTTTTAACCCTCGTATTTCTTCATATTCTATTTGTGGTACAAGAGAAGACTATTTTTGAAAATTTATCATCGGAATGACTGGCACTGTAGGCTATCCATTTGTCTAGTCATTGCACCAGTAAACACCCTCCCCACCAACCACCATCATCATCGCCAACACCGACCACCACCACCACCACAACCACCATCACCACCACCACCAGCACCACCACCACTACGACCTACACCCAACACCATGCATTAACCCCACCACCACCACCCACGTATCTGCCAACACGTAGCAAATTTCTATTTTCTTCATATTCATACTTGTATCCTTAGAGAAGGCTATTTTTGAAAACTAATCATCGGAATGACTGGCACTGTAGGCTATCCGTTTGTCTAGTCATTGCGCCAGTAAACACACCCACCAACCACCATCATCATCGCCAACACCCACCACCACCACCACCACCACCACCACCACCACCACCACCACCACCACCACCACCACCACGACTACGAGCTACACCCAACACCATGCATTAACCCCACCACCACCACCCACGCACCCGCCAACCCGTAGCAAATTTCTATTTTCTTCATATTCATACTTGTATCCTTAGAGAAGGCTATTTTTGAAAATTAATCATCGGAATGACTGGCACTGTAGGCTATCCATTTGTCTAGTCATTGCGGCAGTAAACACCCCCACCAACCACCATCATCATCACCAACATCCACCACCAATAACACCACCACCTCCACCACTACGACCTACACCCAACACCATGCATTAACCCCACCACCCATGCACCCGCCAACCCATAGCGAATTTCTTCATATTCATACTTGCATCTTTAGAGAAGGCTATTTTTGAAAATTTATCACCGGAATGACTGACTCTGACAGCTATCCATTTGTCTAGACATTGTGGTTGCAATGTGTGAGAGCTCTGTGTTTGAAAAAATGGCATATAGGTTGGAGAGGGTATGTCAATGAGGATTTAATAAAGGTCTCGCTCGTATGCACATGTGCTAATACGCGAAACTGCTAGTTATACATTGTACCCTTGTGCGTGTGTGCATGCCCCGGTGTGTGCCCTTGTGCGCATGCATGCGCCAGAAGACTATTTTTGAAAAGTTATCATCGGAATGACTGGCTCTGCTGGCTATCCATTTGTCTAGACATTGCGACAGCAAACACCAACCACCACCCACCTATATCCTCCACCCCATCATCATCACCAACACCCACCACCATTACGACGAGCATCAACACCACCACCTTCAGCACCACTGCCACTAGCACCCCCAACGCCAGTACCGACATCCACCACCAACCACTAGACACCACCACCACCACCGTATGTTGTGGATTGCGACCTCTTGTTGTGGATTGCGGATTGCGGTTGCATGTTGAGGATTTGCGGGCATATGTTGCGGATTGCAGGCGCATGATGCAGATTTGCGGGCGTATGTTGCGGAGTGCGGGCACATGATGCGGATTTGCGGGCATATGTTGTGGATTGCGGGCGCATGATGCGGATTTGCAGGCATATGTTGCGGATTTGCGGGTGCATCACCAACACCCACCACCACCACCACCACCACCACTACGACCTACACCCAACACCATGCACTAACCCCACCACCACCACCCACGCACCCACCAACCTGTAGCAAATTTCTATTTTCTTCATATTCATACTTGTATCCTTAGAGAAGGCTATTTTTGAAAATTAATCATCGGAATGACTGGCACTGTAGGCTATCCATTTGTCTAGTCATTGCGCCAGTAAACACCCCCCACCCCCCACCAACCACCATCATCATCGCCAACACCCACCACCACCACCACCACCACCACCACCACCACTACGACCTACACCCAACACCATGCATTAACCCCACCACCCACGCACCCGCCAAGCCATAGTGAATTTCTTCATATTCATACTTGCATCTTTAGAGAAGGCTATTTTTTAAAATTTTTCACCGGAATTACTGACTCTGACAGCTATCCATTTGTCTAGACATTCTGGTCACAATGTTTCAGAGCTCTGTGTTTGAAAAAATGGCATATAGGTTGGAGAGGGTATGTCAATGAGGATTTAATAAAGGTCTCGCTCGTATGCACATGTGCTAATACACGATACTGTTAGTTATACATTGTACCCTTGTGCGTGCGTGCATGCCCCGGTGTGCGCCCTTGTGTGCATGCATGCGCCAGAAGACTATTTTTGAAAGGTTATCATCAGAATGACTGGCTGTGCTGGCTATCCATTTATCTAGACATTGTGACAGCAAACACCACCCACCACCCACCTATATCCTCCACCCCATCATCATCACCATCATGACGAGCATCAACACCACCACCTTCAACACCACTGCCACTAGCACCACCAACGCCAGTACCGACATCCACCACCAACCACTAGGCACCACCACCACCACCACCGCATGTTGTGGATTGCGACCTCTTGTTGTGGATTGCGGATTGCGGTTGCATGTTGAGGATTTGCGGGCATATGTTGTGGATTGCAGGCGCATGATGCGGATTTGCGGGCGTATGTTGCGGATTGCGGGCGCATGATGCGGATTTGCGGGCGTATGTTGTGGATTGCGGGCGCATGATGTGGATTTGTGGGCATATGTTGCGGATTTGCGGGCGCATGATGTGGATTTGTGGGTGCATGTTGCGGATGACACCAAGTGTATGTACATGCCTGAACACGCATACATGCCAAAATGCATGCATACATGTGCGGCCGCATGCGGGCCGCATTTGCGGATTTTTGGGCATATGTTGCGGATTGCGGGCGCATCATGCGGATTGCGGGTGCATGTTGTGGATTTGCGGGCGTATGTTGCGGATTTGCGGGTGCATGTTGCGGATTTGTGGCCGCAGTACATATAATCCTATAAATGGTACAAATTCAATCCCTTTTCTCATTCCAGTTTAAACATCGCAAACTGGTTGGACATGTAACTGCAGAGTAGTTAGGCAGTCATATTTCTTTGAAGAACCTTGTAACTTGAATACTTGCTAGATTTATCCTATAATCAATATGCCGAGACATAAATGTTTTGAATGTGCTTCAACTTTTAATAGGTCAAATGACCTGAAGCGGAATAAGATCCAATTCCATAATGATGAAGATAGCAAAAATCTAGACAGTGAAGATGAAGAAATGACAGAGCTGAATAGTGATGATGATGAGCCAGCAGAGTCGGAGAGTGAAGCCGGTAATGACTCAGCGGAGACTAAGAGTGAAGATGAATGTGAAGATGAAAAAGATGCCATAGGCAATGAGGAACTATTTACAATATTCCAAAATATTAAGCAGGTCTTAGACGCTGAACAATCAGGTTTAGAAGATGAGGATGGTGAAGTGGACACAGACCCAAATGGTGTAGGCAATGTGCCTATTTCCGTATATGCTGATGCTTTAGTTACAAAGTGCATAGACATAATGCTCCAGTCGAGAAGATTACAGAACTCTACGCTCATTAAAATAATTGTCAGGAAATTAAAGATTTTATCGATGAGGGGTACGCATACGATGAAGCAGTCTTCTCAGCTTTTCGAAAAAGAGAGTTTCTGATCAAGAAGTACATAAGGAACCATCTAGATGCTGAGGATAATGATAATGATTCTGACAGTGCTGGAACTGATCCATAAGGAATCAGTCATCGATAAAATGGATCTCCAGAACATTGACTATTTGTTTATGCTACAGCAACTATACGTTTTATCATATGTAATATTTACTTCAATGTAAAAATATGGATACAAATAAAACATTGGTTCTTTATGCGCGTGTTGATTTGATGATTGTAGCTACCCAGCCAGGTCCCACCACATCCCTCAATATACAAATCGGAGTGCTGTTGTACTTAGTGGTGGTGGCGGTGGGGTTGGTGGTTGATGAAAATAGGTGTTGTGGTGGATGATGGGGTGGGGTTAATGCTTGGTGGTGGGTGTTGGTGCTTAGAGGGTGGTGGTGCTGGTGGTGATAGAGGGATTGTGATGGTGATGGTGATGGTGGTGGTGATGGTGATGATGGTCGGTATTGGTAGTAGGTGGTTGCGGCCGCAATGTCCAGACAATGGTTAGCCAACTATATCATTTTTGTTGTCGGGGTCTCATTGACTAGGTACTCATAATGCATTCATACTGTGTGTACCCGGACATGGTAATTTTTCCTAGTTTTATTACCTTTAACTGGCTGACTGGCGAGGTGTTTCAGACATTCCAGGGATCTACTCCCTAGCAAAATATTTTGGAAACGATTTGAGCAAAAGTTGATGCAGACAGTCACATTATTTTCAAAATATTCACTAAATATCATGGAAATGATTTGATAGAAAGTTGTCGCTAACACTGCAGTCAAATTATTTTCAAAATATTCATACAACACACATTGCCGACCTTGTAAACAAGTATGCTAGTATACCTCATCCCTCATGCCAGGCAGCACCGTGCTAGTATACCTCATCTCTCTTCCTCCTCACTCGTTCGACCTCAGTTATGCGACCACCCCTACACTCATTCCAGGGATGTTATTTTCTGATTTTTCAAGCCTATATCATGGCGCCTTGGTAGTTTAAGCGAATAGTTTTGATACTAATTTGACATAGGAAGCTACAATTTGCACTAGTGCCTTCGTGCGCACACACTCTTAAAAAAGTGCTGTTCAATGCGACAATTTGACATAGGAAGCCACAATTCCGCTTAGTTTCAAAATACTTTTTTACTACAACCACGAGGGACCGCATCGACCACCTAATACGTTAAATGATACAAGGGTGCTCGTCATTATTCATCAACGATGACGACGGTGGACCTTGTTCCCACCATTTTTATAACAATTTTTAAAATTTAATAATTAAATGACTGACGCTTTGAAGACCACTCCTTGAATACGAGATGCATGATTATTATATATGTAATATTATGCATACAACATCGCTTGGCTTATCTATATATTACCCACATAGAGATGTACTTTGCTCTCTTTAAAAAAAATTAATGACTGGTAGGAAGCCGCTTAGTTTCATGTTTGAGGGTTTTGGATGAAGGTTAACCCGTTTGCATACAAATTGAAGGATTAAAAGCGAATCATAGATGCTTTATGCACAATAACGAGGTGGTTAGAGAAAACATATTTCCCTGGATACTTTTTTAACACGCACAGATTTTTATGCGCATAAACCATTTAACAAACTGATCCATCGCATCTAGCCCGTGAACATATCCAAGATTTTCGCCTGCATGTATGTGTCATTATATGGAGGCCAGTACGCTACAGTTTTTGATAGGATGCTAGTCATCTCACGCGATATTCCTTACATGTTTTGTAGTAGAGCGATGTAGTATAAATGTAAATGTTAATGTACATTCGGCTAAAATGTGTTGCGGATTTGCGGGCGCGTGTTGCGGATGGCAACAAGTATATGCACATGCCTGAACATGCATACATGCCAAAATGCATGTGTACATGTGCGGCCGCATGCGGGCGCATGTTACGGATTTGCGGGCTCGTGTTATGAATGTTGACTTGTTAACTTGTTGCGGATGGTAACAAGTATATGCACATGCCTGAACATGCATACATGCCAAAATGCATGCGTACATGTGCGGCCGTATGCGGGTGCGTGTTGCGGATTTGCGGGCTCGTGTTGCGGATGGCAACAAGTATATGCACATGCCTGAACACGCATACATGCCAAAATGCATGCGTACATGTGCGGCTGCATGCGGGCCGCGTGTTGCAGATTTGCGGATTTGCGTCCGCAGTACATATATTCCTCTAAACGGTACAAATTCAATCCATTTTCTCATTCCAGTTTAAACATCGCAAAGTGGTTGGATGTCTAACTGCAGAGTAGTTAGGTAGCCTTAGGCAGTCAGATTTCATCTCATGTGATATTCCTTATATATTTTTTTTGTAGTAGAGCGATGTGGTATAAACGTAAATGTTAATGTACATTTGCTAAAATGGCCAGCAGTACAAACTTTGACGGATCAGACACTGGGTATATGCGATGTCGTTGGTTTTCCATCGACATCCGTGACACCATATGCCGTGGTCGAAACACGGGAGGGTCTGTAGGCGTATGATCAAGAAAACAGAACCTAAAGAGATGGTGTACACCTGCAAGGAGTGCTATTGTCTATTACCAATCAAACAGTATCCGCATGGGTGTCCTGTAATCGGTGATACTCCGACTGATATACAAAAAGCAAACATGACACAGTTTGTTACCAAACTGACAACCGCGCCTGTGCAGATCTGCGAAGACTGAGACCTATCTCAAAACACGGCCCTTTTCAGGGCCCACAAACCATTTGAAAGAGAACTCTTTATCTGTTCAAAAAATAAAATAATGTAATAAAGTTTTCACACACAACAACCCACTTCACACATGCATATGCAAGCACACATTCTGATCGGTCAAAAGTGGTCGATGGATGCTACTGTTCTAAATGGCCATCTGTACGCTATTGTTCGTGGACGATTAATGCATTGCCATTGACTAGGAACGCATTTTGTTCATATTTTTGAAAAATTTATATATAAATGACTGCCATTTTAAAGACATAAATATGACAGATAACACTATCTATATAATAGCATAGGAAAACTGACTGTGTACGTGTCTGATTTAAAAAAATTAAATGACTGGGAACACATTTTGCTCATATTTTTGAAATTTTAATAATTAAATGACTTCCACTTTAAAGAATCGCCTTAAATACGTAAGATAAAATTATATATATATATATATATATATATATATATATATATATATATATATATATATATATATATATATATATATATATATATATATATATATATATATATATATATATATATATGTATATATATATATATATATATATAACGTAGATCACTATAACCCGTGTAATGCAACGCTCTGATATTTTTGAAAATTAAATGACTGGGAGTTCGTTCATATTTAAAAAAATTTAATAATTAAATGATTGGCGCTTTAAATAGATAAAACTATCTATATAATATTATACAACATCGATCATCAATGATGACCATTTCCATAACAATTTTGAAAATTTAATAATTAAATGACTGCAATTTTTTTAAATGACTTAAACCAAGGAGGGGGTTAATGGTGACTAAACCGCCAGCGGCTTGCAATCAATTATTTTCAAAATATTCGTACAGAGATATCGCGCAAGACGTTGCCTCGGCGAATACGCTAGCATATACATCAGCCATCCTCGTCATCCCTCGCTACACCTCTACGAGCGACCACCTGCATTTTCTTAAAGGACCACCAGCCGAATAAAGGAACGCTCATGCGCGGAGAACAATGCCGAGCAGAGGGTGGCCGAGATAGCATTCCTCCCTCCTCCTTCGACCTTCGTTATCCGACCACCTCTCTCTTACCTAACATCGTTAGTAAGAAATTAAAATTTACACAGTCAAATCGTTTTCAAAATATTCATCAACCAATCAATTTATTCACCAACCAATCAAAATATTCAGCAACTGATTATCATAATATTCAGCAATCAATTATCAAAATATTCAGCTAGCACTCAAATTATCAAAATATTCAGCAACAAATTATCAAAATATTCGTACATCATGCATACCTTGTAAACAAGTACGCTAGCATCGCCCTCATAATCACCCAGCAATATCAACTGAGGAGGAATGCTATATCATTCTGCCTCAACTGACACATACAGTCAAATTATTTACAAAATATTCAACAGTTTTCCTGTATGGTATCGATGAAAATGAGATATGGGGAATTCATTGGTGAAAGGGTTAACTTCTTTTTAACCCATGATAGAATCCAATCCATCACCACTAAGTCTTGGTTACCATTCCAACCGAACATACCATTAATACAAGATTATTTTTAATATTTTGTTGCTAATCTGTCTGGTAGCTGTTGCTAAGACAGTAACAGCTTACAGGCAGTCTCAAAATATTCTACAGTTTACTAATAACGTTAGCGACGAAACAGTCAAATTATTTTCAAAATATTCAACAGTTTTCATGTATGGTATCGATGAAAATGAGATATGGGGAATTCATCGGTGAAAGGGTTAACTTTTTTAACCCATGATACAATCCAATCCATCACCACCAAGTCTTGGTTACCATTCCAAGCGAACATACCATTAATACAAGATTTTTTTAAATATTTTGCTGCTAATCTGTCTGGTAGCTGTTGCTAAGACAGTAACAGCTTACAGACAGTCTCTAAATATTCTACAGTTTACTAATAACGTTAGCGACGAAACAGTCAAATTATTTTCAAAATATACAGCAATACCGTAATTCCTCATACATCCTCAACCTCCTCCTCCTACGACCTCCGTTATCGGACCACCTCTTAAAATCTATTTTGTTACTAATCTATCTGGTAGCTGTTGCTAAGACAGTAACAGCTTACGGGCATTCTCTAAATATTCTACAGTTTACTATCAGACCACCTCTTAACATCTATTTTGTTAATAATCTGTCTGGTAGCTGTTGCTAAGACAGTAACAGCTTACAGGCAGTCTCTACATATTCTACAGTTTACTAATAACGTTAGCGACGAAACAGTCAAATTATTTTCAAACATCAATACCGTAATTCCTCATACATCCTCAACCTCATACGACCTCCATTATCAGACCACCTCTTAAACTCTATTCTTTTACATTACTTTCTCTTATTATTTTTACAACGGTAGATAACCACGGAGTGGGGGTGCACCGCCACTACGTTTAAACATAAAATACACAACTTTTAAACTTTTAAGGGTTAACTAATTCAAAATAATAGAACATTCCAGAGTGTTGCAAATCCAAAAAAACGTGTGCGGCTGTGCGTCATTGTTATCGAGAAAAACGTGGCGTTCTGTGCGTCATTGTTCTCTAGAATGCGTGTCATTATAGTCGCCATTGTTCTCAACATTCCATTCCGCAAGCTTTTCCTTTGATCTCCTGAAAAACCCATTGTTCTCGAAGACCCCCTGCTGGGAAGAACAATAACGCACAGCCCCACCCTTTACTACTCTTGTTGGCACAGACCGCGTTCTTTAAAAATCTAGTAGTATTTTTATATATATCGATATGGTAGAAACTATAGCGGAATAGAAGCCATGGCAGTCTTTGGTCTACAAATATTCAATCGTACGTTTTATTGTGTTTGGAAAAATTATACTTTACTTCTGAACTGTACTGTACTTAGTCTTAACGTTCTTTGTCTCGTGATAAGCGATGCATTTTCCTGATTGATGCGATTGATTCCCCTTTAAGCTTTACAGAGAATAGACAAATCATGATTAAATGCCCTTAGAAATGATATGAATGGAGATAATATGCAGATCGAACAACGCGCGGGGCACTGAGAGCACCTCTTGTTATTGTGTATACTACGATACTAAAAATACAGGAATATACATTCGTCACTTACCCGTTGTGTTTAGGCACGCACAACCAGCGTGATGCACAGTCAAGACTGAATATAGAAACAATCAAACTACCGCTGGTGCTACAAGGAAAAGCGTCTTCGAGGTTTGTGAGTATAGGTCCGCATGTATTATTGATCCCTTTGATAAATACGATCACTGCGCCGGCATTGGGCCAATGCCGAGCCTTATCGGCCCGGTATTGGCCCAATACCGGCCCAGTAGCACGTGTATTCAGGAAGAAGTGTTCTTGAAACAAAATGAGTATTTCAAATAGAATCTTTGGGACAGTTTACTTTAAAAATTGTTAGTAATATCAGAAAACTGCCGTTTAATGTATTAAGTTTGTGAATGATTTAGCCTGGAGTCGATTCACGACCATTGTTTTGAGCTGACTAATCATTCGCGGACTTGCTTTCGTGTGACTTGGAGAGACCCATTAGTAAGCTGTAAGCTGTAAGCCGTTCTTGTGATACTTCTCATCTTCTATTTACAAGAATTCGTGAACACCCCCACTTCGAATAAACTCTTCAGCAGGTAGCTGTGACTCAGATGACGTAGACATTTACCATAAGGATGGTATTTTGGCTGTGTAGTTACTAGCACACGTGCTTTCGTAATGTCGTCAGATAATCCTTCTAACTGTACTGACCCAGCAGTCGGCGGCACCCAGTGTCTGATGGGACTACCTCTTCTACTTGGTAGCAACGACCATGTGCCACGTTTTCTCTATAAGGAGTTTCCTCTTGTGTATCTAGTATCAGGAGCCATACTAAATTTCATCTTATTTTATTACATCATTGCTTCTAAGAGATACAAGTCCCCCTTGTTTACATTCATTGCTAGTCTCGCAATTGTAGATGCGTTTTCTTGCCTAGGATTTGCTTTGCGTGCTTCTTTCATCTTTCCAGTGGTAACGTTGCCTAATGCGGCTCTGGCGTGTAAGTTATTGCTCCTTCTAGGCAGTTCCTCAGTTACATCCAGCGCGTATCATTTAATATTTTTCGCTTTACTTCGGTACTATCAGTTGTGCTTTCCTTTGCATGCACGTGCCAAAGTCACATGTGGCCTCGTTATCAAATGTTGTACTGGCGTTTGGTGTGGTATGATGGTGTACTATATTCCCCTTGCAGTATATCAAGATGCTATGCCTGTCCTGTATGAAGGAGAAGTTAAACAGGTGTGCAGTTTCAAAGGAAGAACCAGGATACGGAATTTTTGTTTTCTAATAATAAACACGAGTATACCATGTGTTGTGATACTGTTCATGCATATTTTGAAACACCTCCAGATGAAATGCACAGCCAGAAAGTTGAACGTGCACCGTGATCGACAGAACACAGATGCCCGAGCCATCACTGTTATCATCATTCTGTTCTTCCTCAGCTGGATTCCGGCAAACGTGTATGCCAATATCATCACTCACCCACCCGGTTATGGAATGAGACAGGATAAAATCTATCTCGCTTTACTCTACGCCATAGCGTATAACAGCGCATTGAATCCAATAGTATACTGTGTTGCAGCCAAAACTGTGAGAGATGACATTAAGAAATTCTTCCGTAGTAAATTGATTGCTCGTCCTCAACTGCTGACGGCATAGCAACGTTATTGTTATCGTATCATTGATTGACCAATCGGAATGCAGGAATTTGTTACACGGTCTGGTAATATTTGGTTACAACATTGATAAGTCAACAACATCGTCGTCACCATCATTGTCACCATTATCTTTGTGGTTGTCGCTGTTGGTGGCGGTGTGTGGTGTAGTAATGCTATCGCAATGCCAATATATGTTCAGCACGGGTTTAATCCCTCATGTTTCAACAGCGTGTTAAGCGCTCAAAATTCTAAAATTCTACTTATAATAATTAACACTTTAATGGTCAGGATTTTTCATGAAAATAATAATTTTTACTATAAAATTTACAAATCTAGCTGTCTATTGTCGTGCAAATAGACATACTCAAGACCGCTACAGGTGCTGTTTTTTGGGGCGGCTTGACCATGAAAATGGTCAAGAAAATCCAATTTTTTCTTAGCTATTGTCTATTTGTCGACTGAGAGAAGGCTATTTTTGAAAATTTACCACTGGAGTGACTGGCTCGGTTACCGAGCCAGTCATTCCAGTTGTAAATTTTCAAAAATCATATTCTCTTGGATGAAAAAATGGACATTCCTCAATACCACTACATAGTCCGTTTTTGTCGGTCTTGACCACTAAAGAGGTAAGTTAGCACAAGAGAGGTTAAGGGTGCTATTGTTATATGGGTCGCTAATGGGAACTAACATAATTTCCCCTACGGGTCACTGGGAACTAAACACTGCGATACTACAAAATATCGTGTAAATCGTCTCAGTAGATCATTATGTCCCAGTAGTATCGAGAATTTGCTACAATATCATCCCTATTCATACGTCATACCTGTGGGTGAAAACCCAGAATGAAGTACCACATAAAATCACGTTGTTGCATGTTCAAAAGCCGTTCTTAACACCTCTTGTGTCAGCTTGTGGTTTATAATGGTGAAACCGACCAATACTTCATCTGCAGTTGTCTTGAGGACTGCCTATTTGGAGGCTAAGAGAAGACTATTTTTTTAAATTTACCACTGGAATGACTGGCTCGGTTACCACACCTTCCACACCCTCAACGCTCTCCCAACCCTCCACACACCCACACCCCCCATACCACCACACCTTCCACACCATCACCACTCTCTAAACCATCAACACTCTCCCAACCCTCCACACCCTCGACACCCTCTACGCATTACACACCTTCCAAACCCGCCACACCCTCCACACCGTCCACACCCTCCTCACACCCCACATTCTCCAAACCCTCCAAACCCTCCACAACCCCACGCATTCCACACCCTCCAAAGCGGCCACACCCTCCACACCCGCCACACCATCCACACACCCACACCCTCCAAATTATACATACCCTCCGCACACTCCACACTCACAGACCATCCTCATCCTCAACACCCTCCAAACCCTCCATGCCGTCCACACCCTCCAAACCCTCCACCGCCTCCACACGCTGAAGATCCTCCACACACCCCACACCCTCCAAACCCTCCACACCCTCCACACACCCCGCACTCGCCACGCCCTCCACACCCTCCACACACGCCACACTCCCCACATCCTACACACACCCACACTCTCCACACCCTCCATATTTCCACACCCTCAACACCCTCCAAACCCTCCACACCCTCCACAGCCTCAACACTCTCCAAACCCTCCATACACCCCACACCCTCAATACCTCAACACCCTCCACACCTTCAACACTCTCCAAACCCTCCACACCCTCCAAACCCTCCACACCCTGAACACTCTCCAAACCCTACACACCTACCCACACCCTCAACACCATCCACATCCTCAGCCCCCTCCACACCCTCCACACCCTTCACACCCTCCACACCCTCAAACCCTCCAAACCCTCAACACCGTCCAAACCCTCCACACCCTCCACATTCTCCAAACCTTCCACACCCTCCACACACCCCAAACCCTCCACACCCTCCATACCCTCCACACTCTCCAAACCCTCCACATCCTCAACACCCTCCACACCGTCCACGCTCTCAACGCCCTCCAAACCCCCAAACCCTCCAAACCCCCAAACCCTCCAAACCCTCTCCACCTTCCAACCCTCCAAACACTCCACACACCCCACATCCTCAATACCCGCCAAACTATCCAAACCCTCCACACCCTCCACACCCTCAACACCCTCCAAACCCTCCAAACCACCAAACCCTCCACACCATCAACACCGTCCAAGCCTTCCACATCCCCACACCCTCCACAGCTTCAACACCCTCCAAACCATCCACACCCTTCACTCCCTCCAAACCCTCAAAACGCTCCAAACCCTCTAAACCCTCTACACCGTTAACACCCTCTACACCCACCACCCCCACCACGAAACCTTCCACACCATCCACCTCCTCCAACCCCACACCCTCCACCCCCTCAACACCCTCCAAAACCTCCACACCATCAAAACCCTCCAAACCATCCACACCCTCCACACCCTCCACACCCTCCAAACCCTCCAAACGACCAAACCCTCCACACGGTCAGCACCGTCCAAGCCCCCCACATCCCAACACCCTCACCACCTTCCAAAACCTCCACACCCTCAACTTCCTCCAAACCCTCAACCCCCTCCACACCATCCACACCCTCCACACCCTCAACACCCTCAAACCCTCCAAACCTCCACACCCTCCACACCCTCCATACCTCAACATCCTCCACACCTTCAACACTCTTCAAACCCTCCATACCCTCCAAACCCTCCACACCCTGAACACTCTCCAAACCCTGCACACCTACCCACACCCTTCACACCATCCACATCCTCAGCCCCCTCCACACCCTCCACACCCTTCACACCCTCCACACCCTCAAACGCTCCAAACCATCAACACCCTCCACACCCTTCACACTCTCCAAACCTTCCACACCCTCCAGACACCCCAAACCCTCTACACCCTCCACACTCTCCAAACCCGCCACATCCTCAACACCCTCCACACCCTCCAAGCTCTCAACACCCTCCACACACCCCAAACCCTCAAAACCCTCCAAAGCATGCAAAACCTCCGCACCCTCAAGACCATCCAAACCCCCAAACCATCCAAACCCCCAAACCCTCCAAACCATCCAAACCCTCTACACCCTCCAACCCTCCAAACACTCCACACCCTCCACATCCTCAATACCCTCCAAACTATCCAAAACCTCCACACCATCCACACCCTCAACAACCTCAAACCCCTCCACACCCTCCGCACACTAAACACCCTCTCAACCTTCAACACCCTCCAAACCCTCCACACCCTCAACACCCTCCAAACCCTCCTAACCACCAAACCCTCCACACCATCAATACCTTCCAAGCCCTCCACATCCCCACACCCTTCACACCCTCCAAAACCTCTACACCCTCAACCCACTTCACGCCATCCACACCCTCCACACCCTCCACACCCTCCACACCCTCAAACCCTCCAAACCTCAACACCCTCCAAACCCTCCACACCCTCTACACCCTCCAAAACCTCCACATCCTCAACACCCTCCAAGCTCTCAACGCCCTCCAAACCCCCAAACCTTCCAAACCCTCCAAACCCACAAACCCTCCAAACCCTCCAAACCCTCTACACCTTCCAACCCTCCAAACACTCCACACTCACCACATCCTCAATACCCTCCAAACTATCCAAACCCTCCACACCCTCCACACCCTCAACAACCTCCACACCCTCCACACCCTCCCCACACTCAACACCCTCTCAACCTTCAACACCCTCCAAACCCTCCACACCCTCAACACCCTCCAAACCCTCCAAACCACCAAACCCTCAACACCATCAACACCGTCCAAGCCTTCCACATCCCCACACCCTCCACAGCTTCAACACCCTCCAAACCATCCACACCCTCCACACGCTCACCACCTCCACACCCTCCGCACACTCAATATCCTCTCAACCTTCAACACCCTCCAAACCCTCCACACTCTCAAAATCCTACAAACCCTCCAAACCCTTCACACCCTCAACAGCCTCCAAACCTTCCAAACCACCAAACCCTCCACACCGTCAACACCGTCCAAGCCCTCCACATCCCCACACCCTCCACACCCTCCAAACCCTCCACACCCTCAACACCCTCCAAACCCTCCACACCCTCAACCCACTTCACACCATCCACACCCTCCACACGCTCCACACCCTCAACACCCTCCAAACCCTCCACACCCTCCACACCCTCCACACCCTCCAACCTCTCTACACCCTCCACACACCCCAAACCCTCAAAACCCTCCAAAGCATCCAAAACCTCAACACCCTCGACCCCTCCACACCCTCAACATCCTCAGTACCTTCCAAACCCTCCAAACACACAAACCCTCCAAACCCTCGAAACAATCAACACCCTCCACACCCTCCAAACTATTCAAACCCTCCACACCCTCCACACCCTCATCACCCTCCAAACTATCCAAACCTTCCACACCGTCAACGCCGTCCACGCCCTCCACACCCTCCACACCCTCCACACCCTCAAAACCCTCCAAACCACCCACGCCCTCCACATCCCCACACCATCCACACCCTCCACACATTCACACTCTCAAAACCATCCACACCTCCATATACTCCACGCCCTCAACAACCTTCACTCCCTCTAAACCCTCTACACCGTTAACACCTTCTACACCCTCCACCCCCACCCCGAAATCTTCTACATCCTCCACCTCCTCCAACCCCACACCCTCCACGCCCTCAACACCATCCAAACCCTCCACACCCTCAAAACCCTCCAAACCATCCAAACCATCCAAACCATCCACACACTCCACACCCTCCACACCCTCCAAACCCTCCAAACCACCAAACCCTCCACACGGTCAACACCGTCCAAGCCCTCCACATCCCCACACTCTCCACACCCTCCAAAACCTCCACACCCTCAACTTCCTCCAAACCCTCCACACCCTCATCCCCCTCCACACGGTCAACAACGTCCAAGCCCTCCACATCCCAACACCCTCCACACCGTCCAAAACCTCCACACCATCAACTTCCTCCAAACCCTCCACACCATCAACCCCCTCCACACCCTCCACACCCTCAACACCCTCAACACCCTCAAAACCTCCAAACCTCAAACCCTCCAAACCTCAACATCCTCAAAACCCTCCAAACCCTCAACACCCTCCACACCTTCAACAACCTCCACAGCTTCCAAACCCTCCACACACCCCAAACCCTCCACACCCTCCACACTCTCCAAACCCTCCACACCCTCCACACCCTCCAAGCTCTCAACACCCTCCATACACGCCAAATCCTCAAAATCCTCAAAAGCATCCAAAACCTCAACACCCTCCACCCTTCCACACCCTCAACACCCTCAATACCCTCAAAACCCTCCAAACACCCAAATACTCCAAACCCTCCAAACACCCCACACCGTCCACACCCACCAAACTATCCAAACCCTCCACACCCTCCACACCCTCCACACCCTCCACACCCTCATCACCCTCCAAACTATCCAAACCCTCCACACCCTCCACACCCTCCAAAACCTCCACACCCTCAACACCCTCCAAACCCTCCACACCCTCAACCCACCTCACACCATCCACACCCTCCACACCCTCAAACCCTCCAAACCTCAACACACTCCAAACCCTCCACACCCTCCACAGCCTCCAAACACTCCACACACCCCAAACCCTCCACACCCTCCACACCCTCATACTCTCCAAACCCTCCACACCCTCCACACCCTCCAAGCTCTCAACACCCTCCACACACCCCAAACCCTCAAAACCCTCCAAAGCATCCAAAACCTCAACACCCTCGACCTCTCCACACCCTCAAAACCCTCAGTACCTTCCAAACCCTCCAAACACCCAGACCCTCCAAACCCTCCACACCCTCCAAACCCTCGAAACACTCAACACCATCCACACCCTCAACACCCGCCAAACCCTTCAAACTATTATCCAAACCTTCCACACCGTCAACGCCGTCCACGCCCTCCACACCCTCCTCACCCTCCGCACCCTCAAAACCCTCCAAACCTCCAAACCATCCACACCGTCAACGCCGTGCACGCCCTCCACATCCCCACACCATCCACACCCTCCACACATCAACACTCTCCAAACCATCCACACCTCCATATACTCCAAGACCTCAACACCCTTCACTCCCTCCAAACCCTCAAAACGCTCCAACCCTCTAAACCCTCTACAGCGTTAACAACCTCTACACCCTCCACCCCACCCCGAAACATTCCACACCCTCCAAACCATCCAAACCATCCACACCCTCCACACCCTCCACACCCTCCACACCCTCCACACCCTCCACAGGGTCAACACCGTCCAAGCCCCCACATCCCAACACCCTCCACACCCTCCAAAACCTCCACACCATCAACTTCCTCCAAACCCTGCACACCCTCAACCCCCTCCACACCCTCCACACCCTCAACACCCTCAAACCCTCCAAACCTCCACACCCTCCACACCCTCCATACCGCAACATCCTCCACACCTTCAACACTCTCCAAACCCTCCACACCCTCCAAACCCTCCACACCCTGAACACTCTCCAAACCCTACACACCTACCCACACCCTCTACACCATCCACATCCTCAGCCCCCTCCACACCCTCCACACCCTTCACTCCCTCCACACCCTCAAACCCTCCAAAACATCAACACCCTCCAAACCCTCCACACCCTCCACACCCTCCACACTCTCCAAACCTTCCACACCCTCCACACACCCCAAACCCTCCACACCCTCCATACCCTCCACACTCTCCAAACCCGCCACATCCTCAACACCCTCCACACCCTCCAAGCTCTCAACACCCTCCACACACCCCAAACCCTTAAAACCCTCCAAAGCATGCAAAACCTCCACACCCTCAACCCACTTCACACCATCCACACCCTCCACACCCTCCACACCCTCAACACCCTCAAACCCTCCAAACCTCCACACCCTCCACACCCTCCATACCGCAACATCCTCCACACCTTCAACACTCTCCAAACCCTCCACACCCTCCAAACCCTCCACACCCTGAACACTCTCCAAACCCTACACACCTACCCACACCCTCTACACCATCCACATCCTCAGCCCCCTCCACACCCTCCACACCCTTCACTCCCTCCACACCCTCAAACCCTCCAAAACATCAACACCCTCCAAACCCTCCACACCCTCCACACCCTCCACACTCTCCAAACCTTCCACACCCTCCACACACCCCAAACCCTCCACACCCTCCATACCCTCCACACTCTCCAAACCCGCCACATCCTCAACACCCTCCACACCCTCCAAGCTCTCAACACCCTCCACACACCCCAAACCCTTAAAACCCTCCAAAGCATGCAAAACCTCCGCACCCTAAACACCCTCCAAACCCCCAAACCCTCCAAACCCCCAAACCCTCCAAACCCTCCAAACCCTCTACACCCTCCAACCCTCCAAACACTCCACACCCTCCACATCCTCAATACCCTCCAAACTATCAAAAACCTCCACACCATCCACACCCTCAACAACCTCCAACCCCTCCATATCCTCCGCACACTCAACACCCTCTCAACCTTCAACACCCTCCAAACCCTCCACACCCTCAACACCCTCCAAACCCTCCTAACCACCAAACCATCCACACCATCAACACCGTCCAAGCCCTCCACATCCCCACACCCTCCACAGCTTCAACATCCTCCAAACCATCCACACCCTCCACACGCTCACCACCTCCACACCCTCCGCACCCTCAACATCCTCTCAACCTTCAACACCCTCCAAACGCTCCACACTCTCAAATCCTCCAAACCTTCCAACCCTTCACACCCTCAACACCCTCCAAACCACCAAATCCTCCACACCGTCAACACCGTCCAAGCCCTCCACATCCCCACACCCTTCACACCCTCCAAAACCTCCACACCCTCAACCCACTTCACACCATCCACACCCTCCACACCCTCCACGCCCTCAAATCCTCCAAACCTCAACACCCTCCAAACCCTCCACACCCTCCACACCCTCCAAACCCTCCACACACCCCAAACCCTCCACACCCTCCACACCCTCACACTCTCCAAACCCTCCACACCCTCCACACCCTCCAAGCTCTCAACACCCTCCACACACCCCAAACCGTCAAAACCCTCCAAAGCATCAAAAACCTCAACACCCTCGACCCCTCCACACCCTCAACATCCTCAGTACCTTCCAAGCCCTCCAAACACCCAAACCCTCCAAACCCTCGAAACACACAACACCCTCCACACCCTCCAAACAATCCAAACAATCCAAACCCTCCACACCCTCCACACCCTCATAACCCTCCAAACTATCCAAACCTTCCACACCGTCAACGCCGTCCACGCCCTCCACACCCTCCGCACCCTCAAAACCCTCCAAACCTCCAAACCATCCACACCCTCCACACTCTCCAAACCCTCCAAACCAACAAACCTTCCATACCGTCAACGCCGTGCACGCCCTCCACATCCCCACACCATCCACACCCTCCACATATTCACACTCTCCAAGCCCTCAACACCCTTCACTCCCTCCAAACCCTCAAAATGCTCCAAACCCTCTAAACCCTCTACACCGTTAACACCCTCTACACCATCCAGCCCCACCCCGAAACCTTCCACACCCTCCACCTCCTCCAACCCCACACCCTCCACACCCTCAACACCATACAAACCCTCCACACCCTCAAAACCCTCCAAACATCCAAACCATCCACACCCTCCACACCCTCAACACCCTCCAAACCCTCCACACCCTCCACACCCTCCACACCCTCCATACCGCAACATCCTCCACACCTTCAACACTCTCCAAACCCTCCACACCCTCCAAACCCTCCACACCCTGAACACTCTCCAAACCCTACACACCTACCCACACCCTCTACACCATCCACATCCTCAGCCCCCTCCACACCCTCCACACCCTTCACTCCCTCCACACCCTCAAACCCTCCAAAACATCAACACCCTCCAAACCCTCCACACCCTCCACACCCTCCACACTCTCCAAACCTTCCACACCCTCCACACACCCCAAACCCTCCACACCCTCCATACCCTCCACACTCTCCAAACCCGCCACATCCTCAACACCCTCCACACCCTCCAAGCTCTCAACACCCTCCACACACCCCAAACCCTTAAAACCCTCCAAAGCATGCAAAACCTCCGCACCCTAAACACCCTCCAAACCCCCAAACCCTCAAAACCCCCAAACCCTCCAAACCCTCCAAACCCTCTACACCCTCCAACCCTCCAAACACTCCACACCCTCCACATCCTCAATACCCTCCAAACTATCAAAAACCTCCACACCATCCACACCCTCAACAACCTCCAACCCCTCCATATCCTCCGCACACTCAACACCCTCTCAACCTTCAACACCCTCCAAACCCTCCACACCCTCAACACCCTCCAAACCCTCCTAACCACCAAACCATCCACACCATCAACACCGTCCAAGCCCTCCACATCCCCACACCCTCCACAGCTTCAACATCCTCCAAACCATCCACACCCTCCACACGCTCACCACCTCCACACCCTCCGCACCCTCAACATCCTCTCAACCTTCAACACCCTCCAAACGCTCCACACTCTCAAATCCTCCAAACCTTCCAACCCTTCACACCCTCAACACCCTCCAAACCACCAAATCCTCCACACCGTCAACACCGTCCAAGCCCTCCACATCCCCACACCCTTCACACCCTCCAAAACCTCCACACCCTCAACCCACTTCACACCATCCACACCCTCCACACCCTCCACGCCCTCAAATCCTCCAAACCTCAACACCCTCCAAACCCTCCACACCCTCCACACCCTCCAAACCCTCCACACACCCCAAACCCTCCACACCCTCCACACCCTCACACTCTCCAAACCCTCCACACCCTCCACACCCTCCAAGCTCTCAACACCCTCCACACACCCCAAACCGTCAAAACCCTCCAAAGCATCAAAAACCTCAACACCCTCGACCCCTCCACACCCTCAACATCCTCAGTACCTTCCAAGCCCTCCAAACACCCAAACCCTCCAAACCCTCGAAACACACAACACCCTCCACACCCTCCAAACAATCCAAACCCTCCACACCCTCCACACCCTCATAACCCTCCAAACTATCCAAACCTTCCACACCGTCAACGCCGTCCACGCCCTCCACACCCTCCGCACCCTCAAAACCCTCCAAACCTCCAAACCATCCACACCCTCCACACTCTCCAAACCCTCCAAACCAACAAACCTTCCATACCGTCAACGCCGTGCACGCCCTCCACATCCCCACACCATCCACACCCTCCACATATTCACACTCTCCAAGCCCTCAACACCCTTCACTCCCTCCAAACCCTCAAAATGCTCCAAACCCTCTAAACCCTCTACACCGTTAACACCCTCTACACCATCCAGCCCCACCCCGAAACCTTCCACACCCTCCACCTCCTCCAACCCCACACCCTCCACACCCTCAACACCATACAAACCCTCCACACCCTCAAAACCCTCCAAACATCCAAACCATCCACACCCCCCACACCCTCAACACCCTCCAAACCCTCCACACCCTCCACACCCTCCACACCCTCCAAGCTCTCAACACCCTCCAAAGCATCCAAAACCTCAACACCCTCCACACTTCCACACCCTCAAAACCCTCCAAACCCTCCAAACACCCAAATACTCCAAACACTCCACACCCTCCACACCATCCAAACTATCCAAACCCTCCACACCCTCATTATCCTCCAAACTATCCAAACCATCCACACCCTCCACACCCTCCAAAACCTCCACACCCTCCACACCCTCCACATCCTCCACATCCTCATCACCCTCCAAACTATCCAAACCCTCCACACCCTCCACACCTTCCAAAACCTCCACACCCTCAACACCCTCCAAACCCTCCACACCCTCAACCCACTTCACACCATCCACACCCTCCACACCCTCAAACCCTCCAAACCTCAACACCCTCCAAACCCTCCACACACTCCACACCGTCCAAACCCTCCACACACACCAAGCCCTCCACACCCTCCACACCCTCACACTCTCCAAACCCTCAACACCATCCACACACCCCAAACCCTCAAAACCCTCCAAAGCATCCAAAACCTCAACACCCTCGACCTCTTCACACCCTCAACACCCTCAGTACCTTGCAAACCCTCCGAACACCCAAACCCTCCAAACCCTCCAAACCCTCCAAACCCTCCACACCCTCCAAACCCTCGAAACACTCAACACCATCCACACCCTCCAAACTATCCACACCCTCCACACCCTCAAACCATCCAAACACTCCACACCCTCCAAACCCTCCAAACTATCCACACCCTCCACACCCTCAACACCCTCCAAACCCTCCACACCCTCCGCCCACTCAACACCCTCCAAACCCTCCAAACCATCCACACCGTCCACGCCCTCCACGCCCACCACATCCCCACACCCTCAACACCCTCCAAAACCTCCACACCCTCCACACACTCCACACCCTCCACATACCCACAGCCTCCACACCCTCAACACCCTCCAAACCCTCAACACCCTCTGCACACCCAACACCCTCTTAACCCAACACCCTCTTAATCCTCATCCCCCACCCTCTACACCCTCCAAAACCTCCACACCCTCAACCCCCGCCACACCATCCACACCATCCACACCATCCACACCATCCACACCATCCACACCATCCACACTCTCAAACCCTCCAAACCCTCAACACCCTCCAAACCCTCCACACCTTCCAAACCTTCCCAACCCTCCAAACCCCCAAACCCTCCACACCGTCAACCGTCCATGCCCTCCACATCCCCACACCCTCCACACCATCTAAAACCTCCACACCCTCCACACTCTCCGACCCTCCACACCCTCAACCCCCTCCACACCATTCACACCTTCCGCACGCTCAACACCATCCACACCCTCAACACTCTCCAAACCCTCCACACCCTCAACACCCTCCAAACCCTCCACACCCTCCACACCATCCAAACAATCCAAACCCTCCACACCCTCCACACACTCCAAACCGTCCACACCTCCATATACTCCAATCCCTCCAAACCCTCTAAACCCTCCACACCCTCAACACCCTCCACCCCACCCCGAAGCCCTCCACACCCTCCACCTCCTTCAACCCCTACACCCTACACACCATCAACACCCTCCAAACCCTCCACACTCTCAACACCCTCCACCCCCTCCACACCCACCCGGAATCCCTCGATACCTCCACCTCCTCCAAACCCCCACACCCTCCACCCCCTCAACAACCTCAAACCCTCCAAACCACCCAAACCCTCAAACAGCCTCCACAACCTCCAGACCACACAACCTCCACACCCTCCAAACCTCCACACCCTCAACACCATCCACACCCTCCACACCCTCAACTCGCTCCACACCCTCCACACCCTCCACACGCTCAACACCTTCCACACCCTCCAAACCCTCCAAACCCTCCACACCCTCCACACCCTCCGCACACTCAAAATCCTCCAAACCCTCCAAACCCTTCACACCCTCCGCACCCTCCACACCCTCCGCACACTCAAAATCCTCCAAACCCTCCAAACCCTCCACACCCTCCACACCCTCCACACCCTCCACACACTCAAAATCCTCCAAACCCTCCAAACCCTCCACACCCTCCACACCCTCCACACCCTCCAAACCCTCCAAACCCTCCACACCATCCACACCCTCTGCACACTCCGCACACTCAAAATCCTCCAAACCCTCCAAACCCTCCACACCCTCCACACCCTCCACACCCTCCAAACCCTCCAAACCCTCCACACCATCCACACCCTCCACACCCTCTGCACACTCCGCACACTCAAAATCCTCCAAACCCTCCAAACCCTCCACACCCTCCACACCCTCCAAACCCTCCAAACCCTCCAGACCATCCACACCCTCTGCACACTCAAAATCCTCCAAACCCTCCAAACCCTCCACACCCTGCACACCCTCCACACCATCCGCACACTCAACAGCCTCCAAACCCTCCAAACCCTCCACACCCTGCACACCCTCCACACCATCCGCACACTCAACAGCCTCCAAACCCTCCAAACCCTCCACACCATCCACACCCTCCACACCCTCCGCACACTCAAAATCCTCCAAACCCTCCAAACCCTCCAAACCCTCCACACCCTCCACACCCTCCACACCCTCCGCACACTCAAAATCCTCCAAACCCTCCAAACCCTCCAAACCCTCCACACCCTCCACACCCTCCACACCCTCTGCACACTCAAAATCCTCCAAACCCTCCAAACCCCCCACACCCTCCACACCCTCCACACCATCCGCACACTCTACAGCCTCCAAACCCTCCAAACCATCCACACCATCCACACCCTCCACACCCTCCGCACACTCAAAATCCTCGAAACCCTCCAAACCCTCCAAACCCTCCAAACCCTCCACACCCTCCGCACCCTCCACACCCTCCGCACACTCAAAATCCTCCAAACCCTCCAAACCCTCCACACCCTCCACACCCTCCACACCATCCGCACACTCAACAGCCTCCAAACCCTCCAAACCCTCCACACCCTCCACAATCCTCCAAACCCTCCAAACTCTTCACACCCTCAACAGCCTCAAAACCCTCCAAACCACCAAACCCTCCACACCGTTAACACCGTCCAAGCCCTCCAAACCACCAAACCACCAAACCCTCCACACCATCCAAACCCTCCAAACTCTCCAAACCCTCCAAACCACCAAACCCTCCACACCATCAACACCCTCAACACCATCCAAACCCTCCAAACCACCAAAGCCTCCACACCATCCACACCATCCACACCCTCCAGACCCTCAACATGCTCTGAACCCTCCAAACCATCCACACCCTCAAAACCCTCCAAACCATCCACACCATCCAAACCCTCCACACCCTCCCCACATCCACACTCTCCAAACCGTTCACACCTTCATATACTCCAAGCCCTCAACACCCTTCACTCCCTCCAAACCCTCTAAACCCTCCACACCCTCAACACCCTCCACCCCACCCCGAAGCCCTCCACACCCTCCACCTCCTTCAACCCCTGCACCCTACACACCATCAACACCCTCCAAATCCTCCACACTCTCAACACCCTCCACCCCCTCCACACACACCCGGAATCCCTCGATACCTCCACCTCCTCCAAACCCCCCACACCCTCCACCCCCTCAACAACCTCAAACCCTCCAAACCACCCAAACCCTCAAACAGCCTCCACAACCTCCAGACCACACAACCTCCACACCCTCCAAACCTCCACACCCTCAACACCATCCACACCCTCCACACCCTCAACTCCCTCCACACCCTCCACACCCTCCACACGCTCAACACCTTCCACACCCTCCAAACCCTCCAAACCCTCCACACCCTCCACACCCTCCGCACACTCAAAATCCTCCAAACCCTCCAAACCCTTCACACCCTCCGCACCCTCCACACCCTCCGCACACTCAAAATCCTCCAAACCCTCCAAACCCTCCACACCCTCAACAGCCTCCAAACCCTCCAAACGCTCCACACCATCCACACCCTCCACACCCTCCACACCCTCCACACCCTCCACACCCTCCACACCATCCACACCCTCTGCACACTCAAAATCCTCCAAACCCTCCAAACCCTCCACACCCTCCACACCATCCACACCCTCCGCACACTCAAAATCCTCCAAATCCTCCAAACCCTCAAAACCCTCCACACCCTCCACACCCCCCACACCCTCCACAATCCTCCACACCCTCCGCACACTCAAAATCCTCCAAACCCTCCAAACCCTCAAACCATCCACGCCCTCAACACCCTCAATACCCTCCATACCCTCCACGCCCTCCACACCCTCCATACCCTCCACACCCTCTACACCCTCCAAACTCTCCACACCCTCAATACCCTCCGCACCCTCTACACCCTCCACACCCTCCAAACCCTCAAACCATCCACGCCCTCAACACCCTCAATACCCTCCATACCCTCCACGCCCTCCACACCCTCCATACCCTCCACACCCTCTACACCCTCCAAACTCTCCACACCCTCAATACCCTCCGCACCCTCCACACACTCCACACCCTCAACACTCCACAAACCATCCACACCTCCACTCCACACTCTCCGAACCATCCACACTCTCCAAACCATACTGGGCATGCCCTTGGAGATGGAGTATACAGATGCTGTTAATTACATCGATGATGAATATGCCCACCCACACACACACACACACCCCGCCCACCCCGAGAAGAAGCTGTAAAACAATGGAGGAATCCAGTGCTAGCTACGACCCGCCCATCCTTAGCAAGTTCCACCCACTCATACCCCGTGTTGCGATCGATCGATCGATCACTAAACTCCAGGATTATCAATTTCCAGAATCTATACAGGTAAGCTGTTGAATATTTTGAAACTAATTTGACTATAGCAGCAATAGCACCAAGTTAAAATAGTTTCAGAATATTCAACAGCATGTTTATTAAATAGTAAAGACATACACTTCGTACAACAACGTTTAGTCCGTTGTCAATTAAGCGTTTGTGACGAACTTAGCTACGTAATTCATGACGTAGTCTACTTGCCTAGGACGTCACGCCACACGTCACGTAGTTGAGTATGACGCCACATGATTGATAGATAAACTGAAATCCCACAATTAACTCAGTCACAAAACAATTCAGGAACAAAGGCAAAATGAAGCTCAAACATGTATACCGGTCCAAAAGAAAGGAGACTAATAATTATAGTACTTTACTCACGGGGGAGGGTGGGCGGCCGGGAAAACTGGTGACAAACCATAATCTTGGGCTCAGTTCTCTGTAGTTCGACCGACATTGTAAACCATTGTCTCACTGGAAACATTGCTTTTCAATCATTATACATGGTATCGACTCGCGGCTCTAAGATTCCTGGCGTGTGTCTCAATAACGCCATACAGCTGTGACAGCTCAAGGCGCCCTCATCAACAGACTTGATACGTGGCATAGAAAACACCACAGAACCCGTATTCCAAAAGAACCACCACCACCACCACCGACAACAACAGCAACGGCGGTGGTATGTGTGGTGTCACGCATCGCGTAAGTGTCAGCTAATATTTTCGAAACCATTGCGTACACATCTTGATCAATGTCAAATTCTCTGCGTTATAGTCGCACAGCTCCAGTTCGCTTTTATTGCCAATACACACATCTTATGCATCAAATATTAAAATGCATTGCCATAATGTAAAGCTACGCCCGCCCATGTCTAGCTAATTTCCGTCCATCCCAACTTCATGGCAATGATAGAGCTAACCTGTTGAATATTTTGAAACTAATTTGACTGGGGCTGTTGCTGCATATTGCAGCAAAGTCGCCCAGCCTTATTAGTTTCATAATATTCAACAGAACGTTTATTAAATAGTAAAATATATACAATTCGCACAACTGACGGCTATTTAAAATTGCATGACGGACATAGCTACGTCATTCATTACGCATTTTGATCGTGATGTCAGCCTATGTGTGACGTAATTCACTATGACGGCACACAAGTGACAGATTAAATTCAACCATAACTGATAATCGTGATTATGTTTACCTTTAAATGGCAAAATTTTGTCAGGAATATCAAAATATTTACTTATTGAATACCCATTTACCTGTCAATAGAAACACTATTTTTGAAAATTTATCACTGGAATGACTGACTCGGTTATCTAGTCAGTCAGTCAGTTTAGTACTAAATTTTCAAAAATCGCCTTCTCCTGGTCTACATGGGAATTCTCCAAGACCAGTGCAGAGACCGGTTTTACCGTATCCGCCATAACAGATTTAAAGTAAATAACCTGGGGGATTCAACTATTTAAAAATTTGAACAATCGTACAATTATATTCTTCCTCTACAATTTTGACCTGTAAAGTCAGTCTTTCATGTGGCGATGACAAAGCGTGTCTTTTTACGATACTTGTGAACAATATTTAATACCGTAATTGCTGTAGTGCTATTTAACTCTTACCACTCTGATTAAATTAAAAGATGAACTGGTGTTCGTTTTTCGGCAAATTTGGTGGAAGATGGCGCTGTCGTAGACAGCAACATCGTCCAGCAAAATTGTTGAAAAATGTACGCCAGATTCTTCGTTGTCAAACTAATAAAAATAGAATTTTGACATCAGAGTGGTAAGGGTTAATGCTTCAAAACTGTCGCTTCTTTTATCATTATTTATGCAGAAAAAGGCAGTTTGACCCCAAAAACTGAATTCTGATTCTCTGTGATAGTGCGAGGGGCTACATTGGTGTTTCAATGCTAAAGATTATGCGGATGATGGAGATGATTACATTTGCCCCGTAAGTTTAGGAGGGTATTGCGATCGGGGCTGTCAATTTTGAGTATGTGTGCCTGCCTGTCAGTATGACGGAGCTGTGTCTAAAAATACTGATTCGATTTGGCTCCAGTTCTAACACAATGACGATACTTGCCGTGGAAGAGGATTTCCAGACATGGGCCGTGATCCGAATAAAGAACCCGGATCCAGATCAGATCACATTATGAATCTGTGGATATATCGGAAACTGCTTGTTCGATTCCGCTCAAATTTTAACACAGGAATGGACGTGACAATACACTGGGATTCCACAGCTCTGTGCTTTGTTAAAAAAAATCTGCAAAATCCGATAAAAATACGGCAAATAAAAAACAGAAAATAAAAAAATCAGTAAATCTGAATTTTTTTCCAAATGTGATATATAGATTCCATATCATTCACTTACCGGCGCATACCAATATCTGTATTATAAAAAATTGTTAAACGTTGAACCGTGTTGGCCGCTATTTTTGCTCCTTGAGCGATATTGTGTGATGCCACGTTAGTGTTAATTATACAGCACATTCTTGTTAGGCAATAATTATCATATTAAACATTTTGAAACTAATTCGCAGGAAGTAACAGCTTCCAGTCAAATTAGCATCAAAATATTCAACAACTTGCATGTATGCTTGCTTTTACACCACATCGGTCGCCTGTCTATAGATGACGTCTCTACGGTTGATCGTATATACATAGGCGGAGATTTTAGGTTCATCATCATCTTCTTCTTCTTCTTCTTCTTCTTCTTCTTTGTCTACGCCTTCGTCTTCCTTTTCCTCTTCTTCGTCTTCTTCTTTTTCTTCTTATTCTTCCTCTTCTTCCTCTTCTATTTTTTCTTCACGAAGTGGGTTACGCCTCTACCAGGTTCATTTCGCGTGAGCAATAAAATGTTGTAGTCTTTCTATATAAACAAGATAGAACAAATTGCGAAACCTAACGATATAAACTCGTAAACCAAGGGCCATTGGTTCGAATCCTGCTTCATGTTTCAGGTTTATCCGTGCCTTACCCTGCTATTAATCCAAAGTTGTGAAATAAATTGATAAATAATATTAGTGTAAATGTATTAAAGGAACAAATATATTATGTTTATTTTGACATTAAGATAATCCGAGCAAACGACTAAAACGCCAGCTATGCGCTAAATAAATTATTGCACTGTGTTCACACTTTTGTCAATTCTATACACATTCCATGAGTCCAAGACCCTGTGCTGTATATATTGTTTTAACTTTGTATATGCTGAATAGTTTGAAAACTATTTGACTGAAAGTTGTTGGTGGCTTAGCCACCAACAACTTTCAGCCAAATTGTTTTCAAAATATTCACCAGATCAAGAGTAAAAAACACCTGTTATTGCGCGTTGGACACATTGGCTGGTGGCTAGCAGCAGTTAAAGCGATGAAGGAACACATATATTGATTTGTCAACCTGAGTGTTTTTGATACTCCTATCCCGATATCAACATTGTGATAATTATAAATAACTGATAATCTAACTAACCGAAATAGTATTAATAATTTGGTGTAATTCGCGTTTACGGGTTGAATGTTTATGATAATGGAGCTACTGATCCGATGTTGCTCAATTTTTAACACAATGATGTATCTTTCCATGCAAAGGGATTTACAGATTCAGACCATTAGTTTCCGAGATATGCATAGATATAGAATGTTGTTCGATCCGGATTCGGCCCCTTTAGCCGAATCTCAGCCAAGTTCTGGATCTGTGGATATCTCGGAAACTTCTGGTCCGATCTGGCTCAATTTTTGGAATTTGCCACTCGATTGACTGGCTCGATATCCAAGCCAGTCAATCCAGAGGTCAATATTCAAAAACAATCTTCCCCTGTTCTGCAAATGGCCATTTTTATGTGAGAGACTTTAAATATTCCTGAACAAATTTGAGGGCTAAATGTTTAACATATATATATATATATATAATTAGCTGTCTGATCAGGTTTAGACAACGTTTGCCTTCAGTAATTCGCTGTAGGTATTATCAAATTAAAGGTGCATATTCACGCCAAAATTTATGAAAATAAAATAGTTAAAATGTTATAGTTTTAGAGACGTAAATTGTGTACCTCGATGTAATGAAGCGAAATAATTCTTAACATTTGAAGATATCATTCCGTATAAATTAATTTTTGTAGTTGTATATAACAGTTAAATAATCAGTTAATTCTGGTGTGAATATGAACATTTAATGGTACTTATATATTCACATCAAAATGACTGAAAATAAAATTTTTTAAATTTTATACTTTTAGAGGCTTAAAGTGTGGATCTAGATGAAATGAAACGAAATAAGTATGATGATTTCGTTACGTATAAATTAATATAATTTTTTAAGTTGTGAATTTGAATTAGGGATCCGTGCCTCTATTTCAAATTCACAACTAAAAATAGGAAATTTTATACGCAGAATGAAATCATCATATGTTAAGAGGTATTTCGTTTCATTCCGAAGGCTGCAAAAGTACACAATTTTAACACTTTTATTTTCATGCAGTTTGGTGTGAATGTGCACATTTAAGATTTAACTCTTTCTTAAAATTGTTATAATTGTTGACAGAATATCCAACAGCAGAACAGCTAACCGTTTCACTGATTTTTAGTCCCATTCAGTGTAATCATCTTTATATATAGGGGACATTCGAATACAGAAATTTTACATTTACTATTGGCTATTATTAACCATTTCAGCAACAAATCCATGAAAAAAATTAATTCATTACGATTTATATCATGTCTGTGGAATATTTTGAAATTAATATGATATGAAGCCATTACTGCCTTAGGCAGCAATGGCTTCCAGTCATATTAATTTCAAAATAGTCAACACATTTTCAGTCCGTTTGCCCTGAGATACGTGGAATTTCTCGGTGAAACGGTTACTAGAATTACTAAGGATTAAATCGCATTGATACAGTGTATTCAGTCATTCATAGACAGGTATCGTAAGAGCAATATATTTTAACTGGTTCGCTGTTGCAAGACAACGGACAATAATTTGAGTGAACTCTTGACGTGCTGGATACTTTGAAAACAATTTGACTGAAAGTTGTTTGTGGCGGAACCTTCAACAAATTCCAGTCAAATTGTTTTCAAAATATTAGCAGGTCGAGAGATATAACACTTGGGATGTGTTGTCTTAAAAAAACTCTTAAGCATGATATAGCCAACTGTTTGGTATATATTAAGGGCCACATTCACACCAGAATGATTGAAAATACAATTGCTAAAATTATACTTTTATAGGCTTAATTTAGCTTTCGTACCTTATTGAACATATGATAATTTCAGTCCGTATAAATTAATATAATTTTTATACGTTGTGAATTTGAATTAGAGACATGTATCACCAATTCAACTTCACAACCAAAAGAACTTCATTAGTGTGTACGGAATGAAATCAACACGTGCAGTGGCATAAATACTGGAGGTTTGTGTGGGGTGGCAAACAGGGGCAAACCGCCACCTCTGAAAACAATTTTGAGGGGTGGTGGAATATTTTGGGTAAATAACTATTTGCCCAGATTATTTAGCCCTAATTTCATCCCTCTATGTCCAAGAAATATTCTCTCAGGACATCAGATTTTCCAAAAAATTTCTAAAGATACGCATATCTCTAAACTTCTACCCAAATTGGTCTACGTTTACCCAAATTGGGGAAATTTTCTACGTTTTTCCGTACATTTACCCAAAATCTGGGTCATTTGTCACGATTTGCACCACCCACACACACCCCGACCCACGCCACCCATCCTCTGAAAAAAAATCCTAGAATCGTCACTGATCACGTGTTATGATTTAGTTCGTTTCATTAAATTGAGTTAGTATACAATTTTAACAATTTTATGTTCAAGCATTTTGGTGTAAATGTGTGACATTAATTATTGTTTATGTCTGGAACTATAGCGTATTTACTGTCATACAATTATGAACTGTTCATTAATATTGGCTGTTCTCATTTCTAAACACTCTTTCTCCATTTCTAGGTTAACTGCGCTCTCTTTCAAACCAGAGGCCAAAGGGGCCCGTATCGCTCATTTGGACTATTGGCATCTCAACTAGAATGCTCATTAACAATAAGTAAAACTCTAATGAGTTGAGCAGACTTGTAACAAGAAAACAGAGGCCATGTTTCTTTATGTATCAACTTCTCTTGAACAAACTTTAATGGCCCTTAGTCATCAATATCATATCTCCAAAATTTCGGCCCAATCCGTTCAGTGGCTCTGGAGACGAAGTTGCTTTAATGAAAACCAGGCCATCCAAGATGGCCGCCCAACCATTTGGAAAATCAAGTTCCCTTGAACAAACTTGGTTCAGCTCGGGCCCCAAATGCTATTTTATGACTTTTGAATCAATCGCTCAGTTTCGGCGAAGATATTTAAAGACATTTCTAAAAGTCGGCCAAATCAAAGATGGCCGCCGGATAAATTGGCTGATTGGCTTCGTTTGGACAAACTTGAATCTCTACAACCTAAAGATGCTTCCTGCCAAATATAATTGAAATCGGCCCAGCAGTTCTAGAAGACATTTTAAATTTCCCATTGCTTTAGTATGGGAGATTTTGACAGGAAAATGATCAAAGATGGCCGCCAAACCGTTTATCCGACAGTTTCGAAAATTGCAAATTTGAGATAAGAATACGCAAAAGCACATATAAAATCAATTTCAGCCTCAAAATCGATCAAAAAAACCAAACCAATATGCCCACCAAACACACTATGTTTTGATTAGCGCACAGCGGCCAGGCTTTTTGACGGTTAGTTTTCACTAAAACTAGGTCAATCAAGATGGCCGCCAAACCATGGGACCAATCAAGTTCCCTCGAACAAACTTGGTTCAGCTCTTTCCCTCGATCATATTTCATGGGGTTTGCTTCAATCCACCAAGCAGTTTTGGAGAAGATTGATTTTAAAGCCATTTCTAAAAATCAGCCGAGATCATAGATGGCCGCCGGCCAAATTTTCCGATCGGCATCGTTTGAGCAAAATGGCATCTATATGCCCTAAGGATGCTTCTTGCCAAATATAATTCAAATCGGCCCAGCAGTTCTCGAGAAGACATTTTAAATTTCCTATTGCTTAAGTATGGGAGCATTTGGCGGGAAAATGATCCAAGAGGCCCCAACCCGTTTATCGGACAGTTTCGAAAATTGCAAATTTGAGATCAGAATCCCCAAAAACCTACATAAAACTAATTTCGGCCTCAAAATCCATCAAATAAAAAAAAATCCAAAATGTCCACCAAACACGCTATATTTTGATTGGCCCACGACGGCCATATTTTTTGATGGATTAACTTCTCTTGAACACACATTAATGGCCCTTAGTCCCTAATCATATATCACAAATTTCGGCTTGATCGGCTCAGCGGTTCTAGGGAAGAAGTCGTTTGCGAAAACTAGGTCATCCAAGATGGCCATTGAACCATTTGGCCAATCAAGTTTTTTTTAACAAACTTGGTTCAGCTCTTACCCTAGATCATATTTCGTGAGTTCTGAAACGATCCCTTAAACGGTTTTGGAGAAGATTTTTAAAGACGTTTCTAAAAAGTCGGCCAAAATCCAAGATGGCCGCCGGTCAAATTCGCCGATCGGCTTCGTTTGTCCAAACTTGGATCCCTATGCCCTAAGGGTGCTTCCTGCCAAATATAATTGAAATCGTCCCCGTGGTTCTTGAGAAGTCGTTTTAAAGGAAAAGTTGACGGACGGGCGGACGACGGACACACGACGGACGGTCGCACGACATAAGCTCATCCTTTCAGGCCAAATGAGCTAATAATTGCCGCGGGGAATGTGTCTCAATGCAATTATAGTGTATAGGTACGCTGTTGAATATTTTGGCAAAAATTTGACCGGTTGCTGTTGTTGCCTATGGCACCAACAGCGCCCATTTAACTTAGTTTCAAAATTTTCAGCAGGGTGTTTATTTAATAATAAATCCATCAAAGGCATACAATTCGTACACATGACGGATGCGCAATAAAGACAATATGTATTGCGATTGATAGGGTGAAAAAGCGTAGCGTTACCTGTTTTCGTAAATATCATCATCTTGGATATCATATTTGTTAACGTTAGCAAAATGGAGAATTCCAGTTTATCCATCAATCACATGACGTCATAATCAACACCGTGAAGTGTAGAATGACGTCATAATAAAATACTCCATGAATGACGTAGCTAAGTTCGTCAAGAACACATTATTTGATGACGGATTAAGCATTGTTGTACGAATTTGTGTCTTTATTATTTAATACATATGCTGTTGAATATTTTGAAACTAATTTGACTGGGTGCTGTTGCTGCCTATGGCAGCAACAGCGGCCAGTCGTATTAGTATCAAAATGTTCAACAGCTTACCTGTATAGTTTTCTGGAAATTGATAGTTAGGGAGTTAAGGGATTGATGGATCCCAATATTGGCAAAGTGTGGGTGGAGCTTAACTAAAGATGGGCGGGGCGTAGCTAAAACTGGATTCCTCCATTGACTGTGTTTTTTAATCTGTTATTCGAATCAGTGGGGATCTAAGGGTGGGGTTGTGTGCGCTCCCCACCCCCAGCAAATGACCTCCTAGATCCGACCATGCGAATGACTAACATAATATTAACACTAAGATTAAAATATTCTCGTATGCAGCGTAAACGAGATCGGGATAGAAAATACAACCGGAAATCTCTTTGTCCTGTGGGATGCGCACTAGGACTAAAATAACCGACCTACGAAAATCCACATTTGCAGAAACCATAATCAAATTCGTGTTCTCGCGAGATCTCCTACGCTAACGTGATCTAGATAGCTCGGCATAGTACGAAGCTACGGCTCTATGTTTAGATTGATCATAATGAGTCTAGAAATTGTGACGTCAATGGTCTCACCAGGGGAGGAATCCAGTTTTAGATAGTCCCCTTCCATATCTAGCTAAGCTCCACCCACGCTCTGCCCGTGTTGGGATCTATCAATCCCTGAATCTCAATTTCCAGAAAATTATACAGGCAAGTTGTTGAATATTTTAAAACTAATTTGACTGGGTGTTGTTACTGCCTATGCATTCTATGGCAGCAACAGCGCCCAGTCAAATTAGTGTCAGAATATTCAGCAGGATGTTTATATCTAACGCTTAAGGGGAGATGACCAATACACAATTTGACTCGGATAAGAAATAATTATCTCCCTTATGATGTTTATACTTTTGATTTACTCAACGGCCGAGTTTAGGCGGAATCTCTCGTACTTACTCTAGGGTAGATGAGCACGTGATCAGTTACCCTCCGGTAAATGACCACGTGTTTAAATTATATTGATATCAATGCAAACACGTGGCCTACTCGACTTACCATTGCTCATAGGTGGGTAGTCTCGCGTAGGTACCAGATAGAGTACGTACTCTCTCCATTTGGGCGGTACTCTAGTAGCTGGAGTAGGTACTCTAATAAGACCGTACACTCGGCTATCAGGTCTCCTTCAAAACCGCAACATTTTAGACTAAAGGGACTGTACTCCAACATGTTCATAAAGATATTATTTGGCACTAGTTATGTCCCCTGATTTTTCAATCGTTATTATAAATACGCGTGCATTATATAAAGAGCCTTCTATCAACGCTTGGCAAAGTAACATCTGTTTTCTTATTAATTAAAATAGTGGGGTGGAGCGTTCTATTAAATAAATTAGTGGGGTCGTAATGTAAACAGTTCTTGTAAGTCGCGCTGGCATTAGCAGTATGTTTGACGTGAATCTTTATACGAGTTTGCCATGAGTACCAACCAATCTTCCAACTATTCTCGAGGTTTTCTGGATCTGCGCACGAAAACAAACCCCGATTAAACTGACCAACAGCGGTAAAAAACCAAACCAAACAATGGCTGATATAACTAGTATTAACCTTATCATCGCGAAGTCGGCTGAACCGACCACTACATCGGCGTTGAGGAATGTCCATTTGCAGGTGATGAGAAGACTATTTTTGAAAATTTACCTCTGGAATGACTGGCTCGGTTAACCGAGCCAGTCATTCCAGTGGTAAATTTTCAAAAATAGTCTTCTCTTCACCTGCAAATTGGCAATCGATAAGCATATATTTTGATTTTTCTTAACCAAATTTAACCATTAAAGGGTTAATTTTGCTTCACAAACATATTTCATCTCAAATTATCCGAAGAAATTTCTCGAATCACATCAAACACACTTAGTGGATTGCGCAACACAGACGAAACTGATAAATCAGATTCCTGGGCTCGTATTGGTCTTGTATCGGGGCAGTAAACCTGCATTATCAAGGAGCGGTCTCAATGGTACACTTAGAATAATAACTGACCGCCCTTACTAATGCCATTTATTTTAACCGAAGTGGATTACAAAACAAGTGGTGATGCCCAAAGGGAGGTAACCGCTCAAGTGCTTTAATTATAAGGTTTAGAGTTACCTCCCTTAACATGTTTTAGTCAGATTCCTAACGGGGTAACTAGACAGCTGGCGTTAACTTAACATTTTTACGTTCTGCTCTACGATGCCATTAACCAAGACAAATCAGTAATTACTGAAATCCAAAGAACAAGATACATCACAGCTCAGAAATAACTTACAATGTTTTAAATTAAAATAAAGCCTACTGTTGAATATTTTGAACATAATTCGAATGAATTATGTTCAAAATATTCAACAGGACATGTCTTAAATCATGTTAAAAAGTGTACTGACTAACATCTTTCTGGCATAATTTCTGGAGAAATGTTAAGTTATTTCAGAGCTATACCGTACGCATGTGAAATAAGGAACTAGAAATGTATTATCACGCGCATCCAATTTGCGCGGTGCATAATAAATCATTAAAAATAAACGAGGTTTTATTTCTGGCTACCGCTCATAGAAATCTTACTATATGCTCCCTTCATCACAGTTTTTGGTTACATCCAGTTCACGCGCTGACTGACAATAATCAGCGACTCGGGTCTAGGATCCTGGGGCGATTAACTTTAGGTTCTACTTAACCCTTTAATGACTAAATGGGTTGGTGGATGGATGGATGGATGGGTGGGTGGGTGGATGGATGTGTGGCTGGTTGGATGGATGAATGAATGGACGGATGGATGGAATGCAACCAAATACAAGACTTTCCAAGCCCCATGATCCACCTACCTGTGACGCTCATTAAGATTAAAATTTTACATAATTACAGAACATACGATTGACACCTTAGACGGAGGCATGAGTGGACGGAATAAACCACACAATAGGAGGTTTCCGCCGGCCTCTCACTTTCGCTCTACATCTCTCCATCCTGTGCCCCCATCCCTCCATCCACCCACCCCACCATCTTCCATCCCTCCCTCTCCCTCTCCGTCTGGGCACCCTCTCACTCTCACCCCATGTTCCTCTCCCCTCATCTTCCTGCCCCCCCCCCCCTCTCTCTCTCTCTCTCTCTCTCTCTCTCTCTCTCTCTCTCTCTCTCTCTCTCTCTCTCTCTCTCTCTCTCTCTCTCGCGTGAGCTGTCTCCAAATCACTCTAGACTCCCCAATACTGGTAAAAAGAAAAATGTATGCAGGTAATTTTATAAACTTTATTTTGGAGGAAACGTGGTTTTTATAATAAGTGTGTACATTTCTCTGACGAGCACAACACGATCGAGTATAATAAATAACACAGCAAACGCCATTTGGTCAGGTAAATATATTTCCATAAAACGCAGGTGCACAATACTGTCGCGTCCATGATAACGCAGGTTACTGGGCCGGTTCTTGGCCAATACCTGGTCACATTGGTCCGGTATTGATCCAGTACCAGCCCAGTAACGCGCGTTATCAGTGACGTTTCACTCAGATGTAACGTACTAAGAAAACAAACAGCAAACACTGAATCATGTTCAAATCAACAACATAATATGGCACTATTTCATGTTCGGGTATATACATGTAAAGTGCGATTTAGTATTAGAGGATTTTGAAAACAATGTGACTACGAAATAACACATGCATTACTCACATACCAGAATGTTAATTTCAATGCTTTAAGTTTGATTTGAGTTGAAAATGTCTCTGCAACATGCAGCAACAGTTCGCAGGTAAATTTGATTAGCGTTATTAAACACGATATCGGTTGTATTGTGAAAGATTGGCTCCGATTCGATATTTCTGGTTGAAAGTCATTTGAAAATAGAATGAGATTGATTATATTATAATAATACGCTGCTCTGACTTAGTACGTAGCTCTATGCGATGTTGTAAGTCTACCGGTTCGCATACTGCTATAATTTTAAGAAAACCCACGCACCCTCGCAAACACTCCCCTACTCACATGACCAACGCAAATGTTACAGAGCATTGCTAACGATAAGTTAGTAACGGTAACCATGGCGATATAGGCCACACTGCGTATGGCCGACCACTCGCTAAAATGATGAGAGTAGAGTCTGAGAATGGATTGATTGAAGGGACCTGGCTCCTGACCTCGATCGCACCTTTATTAGTGGGATCCGTTTCTAGTTATGCATCGCCCATTTCTAGCTGTCAATGCCCAAGTTTCCCGCACGGTATAATCGATTTATATATTTAGAATTATGAATTCCCAATTGCAAGGTAACTGTACAGGTAAGCCGTTGAATCTATTAAAAATTTATTTTACTGGGAACTGTTGCCACCAGTGGCACAAACACCTCCCAGACAAATATTAGTTTCCAAATATTCAACAAAATATAAAGTCACCAAAGACATACTATTTGCACACGTTAGTGACAGACTTTTCGATTCTCGTGACGGAGCTATGCCATTTCGATTGTGACGTCAACTGACATGCGGCGTATTTGATTATGACGTCAGATACTTGAGTGGCAGATCGAATCCCTCCATTGCCCGTAATTGGGCCTGTAATTGCTTAGTCGAGCCTATATTATATAACTGCTCTATGTCCAATTAACTAAAAGGTCTAGTAAACTATTATCGTAATTATCACAATTATCAATGTTCATATCGAGGTCACGACCTAGGCTCATTTCATCAATTCATTCGCTACTTCTGACTGACAACGACGACGACGGTACTGTTGTGATGATCGCAAAATTATTAAAACTGCATATTTATCCTTTGAATCCGAAAAATCTAATTCGAAAAATTGGTTACAATTTAATAAATATTTTGTTGAATACTTTGAAACTAATTTGGCTTAGCTCTGTTGCTACATATGGCAGTAGCAGGTTCATGTCGAAATAGTTTCAAAGTATTCAACAGTTTACATGTATAAATAACGTGTAATTGAGATTGTGGAAATTCATGGTTCCAAGGGTTTAATATTTTTTGCGGTATAACTACAGAATATAATCGAATTTTCCCTAAGTTCCGACGTAATTAGCCACATCAAAGGAATTATTGACATTCCGACAGAAATATGAATAACAGATAAGCCATTATGCTCACCTTATTCTATGCAAATTTTGTAAATTATAACGTCAAAACCTGTCTATTACGATCACTGTATAGACCCTCATAACATGGTTTCTAATAACAGGTGGATGGGAGCTTAATACAGTGAACGGTCTATGTTAAGTAGTTTGGGGTGAGGTGTGCGTGGGTGGGTGGGTGGTGTTTAAGGCAAAAGATAGTAGTGCGTTAAAACTAATGTCTTCACATCACTCGTCTTATAGAACCGACTGTTGTTTAAACCAAAATTTGTTTCCGCGATAGACACGTTTTACCGTGTTAATGATGAGTAATTTGAAAATATTTCCACTGAAATTCATTGGACTGTCAGAAAATTAGGTTCGAAACATGCGGATGCTGCTTGCTTGCCGCGTGTGAAATAGGGTTTCTGGATACATTTACAATTTGGAATGAAATGGGTTAAAAATGTATTACGTATATCGTGAGATCATCTAACGATAAAAATAAATACATTATCGAGCGAGGATCTAGTTCCAGCTATGCCCCGCCAATTTCTATCAACGATCCGCCCACATTGTACACGCGGTTGGAATCGATTTGAAACGTTGACACCTCCATGCAGATGACATGGCAGAGCGTACTATGTCGTCAATGTGGGAAAGATGCATTTACACGCCACCTTCATGTACATTGGATGTAATTCTGACTGGATTTTATATGTATCTGAGGCTCACGAGCTTGACTGCTTGACATAGCGGCCATATTTGATGTATTTGAATAACCGTGTTATCCTATAAAATAGCCATGAATTCTAAATTATTTATAATCCTCAAAAACCGCCTACTTTAAGTTTAACTGTCTCGCTGCTGAGCGCCTCCAGACAATAATTTTAAGGAGCAAAAACTCGCGACTTGTTGAATATTTTGAAATCAATTTGACTGAAAGTCGTTGGTGGCTTTCATTCAAATTGTTTTCAAAATATTTAGCAGGTTCAAAGATATAACCGCTAGAATATGTCGTCTGTGATATTCAGCAGTCAGACAGCTATAGCGAACACCAATATACTACGAGAAAAAAGATATATGACACATACATGGCGGCCACATCATATGACGTCAAAACCAACTACGTGACGTGTAGGATGACGTCATAATTAATTACTTCGTGAATGGCGTAGCTAAGTTCGTAAACGAACGTTTCATTGATGACGAGCTAAGCGTTCCTGGCGAACTTATCTACGACATTCATGACGTAATTGATTATGACGTCATCACACACGTCACGTAGTTGATTATGACGTCAACTGTTTGATGGATAATCTAGAAAGGTCCATTAGGTTCGTAGTATTCTTATTAACGAATACGTTAAATCGTCGTGTTGTAGTTCCACAGTATGCCTAATAATAATAATAATAATAATAATAATAATAATAATAATAATAATAATAATAATAATAATAACAATAATAATAATAATAATAAAAATAATAATAATAATAATAATAATAATAATACTTGCACACAAAATATATAGGTTTACAATGTGTTTACATTAAAATATTAGATATAATACACTTAGACAAATATACAGAATGTAAATAAAATCTAGCACACGTGACGTGTAAATAAAGGTTGTTGACGGGATGACACAGCACGCAGGTGATGGTTAAAGAGCAGGACGAGTCGGTTCACAATAGTGACCAAATAATGCTAAAGGAAGAATATGGAAAAAATAGTGTAAATTATATAATCAAATTATATAATAATATTCAAACTAGGAATGGTGAGATCACATAAAGAAACACGGGAATGGTAAAAAATCAGAAAAATTATTTTCAAAAACAATAATAACTCATAATGGAGGTACTATTTTGCTAACTAATCACGATTCGCATTGGAAAACTTCAGGTCTGGCTTGATTATGAGGTTAGTGTGAAATATCACTTGTTTCTTTTTGAATATTTTTACTTAAATGAAAGCACTAGGGAAGTAACAAATGTTCTTGAATAATAGATTTAGATAATAATCAACGTACAGGCACCAGTAAAAACAGAAATAAATCGAAATAATTTGAAAAAACGAGCAAATAAATGCCATTTATGTCACTCTGGCTGGAACCAATTAGTGACGCAGCTGGTGCTGTGCACTCTGGTGTATGCGGAGCGAATAAATAATACCCGGTACATCCGGTCATATAAACTCAGTTATATTCGCGTTAAGCTGATTAGCCACTACTTCCTGCAGGTAAAATACTGTCTAATCTTAAAACAACTTGATTGAAAATCGTTTCCAGAGACAGTGTCTACATTCAGTTACATGAACTTCAAAATATTCAGTCGGCATCATGTTGCGACCTTGGAAACCAGCAGTGTATTTTGAAATCATTTTGACCGAAACTCGTTGCTTCACCAGAAACAGTGAGTTTCAAATATACTGTTTTCAAAAGGCTCAATAGTGAATTAACAGTAGCGAGTTAATTTCTCTACATCGGCGCCTATAGAGAATATTATTCATACCTCTTACGAAACTATATTCACGTTTCCTTTTGTTGTATTTGGGTAGGCGCTATATCTGCACACGCAGTTGACGCACGGCGGCGAGCGAATCACCGGCTACGTCACTAATTGGTTCCAAGTCAAGTACTCTTAGATTTAGGAAATACTTTTTCGCAAATAATCCCGATTCATTTCCATTTTTTTACCGGTAGTAGTTGTATGAAATTACAAATAAACATCATTTGTTATTTCCCTTCTCCCTTCCTTTAACATATGACACCCTGAATTCCCAGTATCTCGTTTTCGAGGTAAGCGGTTGAATATTTTGAAACTAATATGACCGGAACCTGCAGCATGCCAACACAATCCAGCTAAATTGGTTTCAAAATATTAAACCGGTTATGTTTATAACGTTCACCCCTTCCGGTCTAAAGGGTGAAGGTGTTACCGGACACAGACTCCTCTCCTGGGGCTTAGCGCACCATAAAGGCGTTTCTTTGTTGGTCGTAAACGCTGTTCTATACGACCACCTCATCGGGCGTTTGACCACTAAACCATATCTAATAGTAACTCATTTGTATTGACCGTAAGAACCCCGAAGTCGCATACTCTAAATTTTAAGACAATCATACATATTAGCTGTTGAAAATTTTGAAACTAATTTGACGGAATCTAGCTTGCCCTCTCAGAATCCTCTTTTCAAGCTTATTATACAGGTAATTAAGCTGTTGAATATTTTGAAAGTAATTGGTTTCTGAATGGTATTTGAAATTGGTAGGTATATGGTGTTGTCATAGACTACAGCAGCTTACAGTCAAATTACTTTCAAAATTTTCACTATATTTATTTTACATTAAAAATTAGTTTTTGTATATGGTGTTTTAGATTCTAAATGCATGGTTAAGATAGAATTGACTATTAGGTGAGCGTAGATGGCAGGTTTTACGACCGACCAACTAACGCCTTTATGGTGCACTAGGCCCACTCAAACATCAATTTTCAATCGGGCAGTACCTTAAAGCTGATATGTCATGGTAAAAGAAACGATGTTTAAGGCCTACCAGTAACACGTGCTACTAATAAACTTCCGTCTTTGGGAACTCTATGAGTCCAGGTATATTCTTACTTTAAACAAGAGCCATCTAACATTCCTCGCGCATAGTTTATGAAAGGATTCGCTAAGTGCATAGAGCTCGGAGTCAGGAGTAAAGCCTATGGCAGGTGATTCAACGTGTATGATTCGACAAAGTCGGACTATGATTAATCGTGTATCATACTTTACGACAATTCGAATCATACACGCAAAAATGTCAGACAATGTTAAACTTTCGTCCGACATCGTACAACTTGTTTGATGAAAACGGCCAATCATATACCGGAATTTGTACAACGTGATTTTGTTGGTATCCAGGGTCGGTAGCCTCATCCAACAATGGCAGATGCTGTATGATCGTGTATGATGAACATGTATGATATATAAATGTATGATCATGCATGTATACGCATACATGTTGCATCGCATATCACTGCCCGAGACACATCTATTCAGGTGATCTAATATGCCACTCATAAACTATGCAGGTAGTTTTAGATTTTTATCATGCCGCTAAAGAAAGATATTCAGGCTTTAGTAGATAAATGTTGCTACATTTCTACAGCCTATGATGGCTGTCCTGATTTACTTTTCAACCAATCAGAAAAAGTCTAGCGTGGTATAAGAACAATCATACAGGTAAGCTGTTGAATATTTTGAAAATGATTTGACTGGAAGCTGTTGCTGCCATATACAGCAACAACTTCCAGTAAAATTAGTTTCAAAATAGTCAACGAGATGAGTGTTTCATAATAAAGAATTTAATGCATTGGCACTTACATGACATCACGCACTATCGTTTGAGGAGACAAAATGGTGACGATGACTGTTCAACATTTACGTGATATTATAAAGCAGGTAATTGTGATACAGAACCGGGAATATGATAGGATATGAATGATATGGAATCTGTAAACCATAACCTATCAGTACAGTATAACATTTTAGATGAGATTAGCATCCCTTTAACTGACAACTCGCTTTATTGAGGGAATGTGTTTATAGCGGATCAGATCTGTTGCGCGGGTATTGTTTAGTGAGACAATGCCCAGACTCATAAGAGATTTATCGAAAACGGAACTTTATTGATAGCACTATGTTGCCGTTAGGTGTCAATCATTGTTTATTTTAGCATGATTGTGCAGCTTTAATACTAATGCATAAAACTAGCTTAGAGTGAATCTCCAATGCTCTCATTTAAATCTATCGTAAGTTGTTCTAGTAAATGTATCCATGCAGCTTGTGCCATACAATGGATAGATCCAATCTGCCACTCATACATATATGCCGTCATAATCAATTACGTCACATGTTACAGTCATAAGTGATGGAGAATACTCGGTCATGAAGCTTTAAAAGTCCGTCAAATGTACGAATTGTATGTATTTGATGGATTTACTATTTAATAATCATTATGTTGAAATAGTGGGAGGAGCTTAACTAATTATGGGCGGGTCATTGCTAAAAATTGGTCCATCAATTAGTTGTGAATTATCGAATGCCCATAAATAAAACTGTGACATCTTCCACCCACCGAGTCGTGAATTAAAAAATGAAGATAGGCTTATAACTATAATTGAAATATTAATATAATCGAACTGAATCGTGTTATTGCATCTGGCTTCATTACCTTTTTGATAAAACTATCTTCAAAATATCTTCAACACATGGGATAATAATTATTAACGGGATACTTTTTAGCTACGCCCCGTCCATTTCTAGCTAAGCTCCGCACATGCTTTGCGCGTGTTGGGATCGATTTATATACGTTGAATCCCGAACTACCAGAATCTTAAGGTAACTATAAGGTAACCTGTTACCTATGGCAACAACGGCTCATAGTCAGATTAGTTTCAATCTAGATACGTAATGGACCTTTCCAAGTTTATCCATCGATCTTCTGACGTTATATGACGTCATAAGTAACTATGTGACGTGTATGCTGACGTCATAATCATGACGTCATGAATGATTCCATCTCGTCCGTCTTTAACGCTTAATAGTCAGACACGTTGTACGAATTGTATGTCTTTGTTATTTAATAAATATGCTGTTGAATATTTTGAAATTAATTTGACTGGGCGCTGTTGCTGCCATAGGCAGCAACAGCGCCCAGTCAAATTAATTTCAAAATATTCAACAGATTACATGTGTAGTTTTCTGGAAATTGATAGTCAGGGAGTTCAGAAATCGATCCCAATGGACGTGGTGTGGGTGGAGCTTAGATTGAGATGGGCGTGACATGGCTAAAAGTGGAAAGGTACATTTATTACGCTTTTTTGGTTGTGCTGTCAAACTACATGTTTGATTATGACGTCATATACTTGCGTAACAGATCGGATCTGTCAATCTGTAGCTACCAATGAGCGTGACACATGTAACCACGCGCATATTTCTCTAAATTGGGCTGGTCTGGCTTGTATAAGCATCTGACGGCGAGTAATTGTCAGAATGCTTGGTTTTACATATTTTCTTATGACCACTTTTCCAAGATTGCTTTTGACATTTGGTTGAACAATACCAAGCACGTTTGCACTGCCCACAAGCCGGCCACGCCTTCTTCTCCTCTGAGACTTTAGCTCCACAATGCGTACATTCAGATGACTTATCTCCTTCGAATTTGCACCTGGTGCAGTTGCACCAAAAGTTATACGCCCTGTACAACCACGCGCGACGCTTCTCACGCGGCATTTTCGTATCTATATACGTAATACAAACTTCCTCGCCAGATTTGATGGCCTTCTTCGCTCTGACCTTCACCCCGGCACGCCCGTTAACCTCCCCGTCCATTACCTCGGCGTTATTGTCACATGAGTGATTCATACACGCGTGCAACGGAAACATCCCCGCAAATACAGCTTCCGGTGGATCCGCCGGAACTAAGCTTGTTATCTGACAGAACCACGGGTGACTCTTTGTGTTGGTCAAGAACTGCTTCAGAGGCGGGTTCGAATAGGAATAAGCCTGGGCATTGCACGCCGCCTGGTAATACCGCCCGTTGAACTCTTGTACCGTGATGTCGTAGCCTAACCCATCACCGCGATCCTTAAATATGGCTTTCATAATATCGAACATCTTTGACATGATAGTACTGACATCGTTGTTATACCCATATGCGATGAACCTGGGGGAAACAACACATAGCATATATTAATAATAAAGGAATCTAGTTTCTCAGTCAACCATATGACGCTCTAATCAACTACGTAACGTGTAGGATGACGTCATAATTAATAACGTCATGAATGACGGGACTAGGTTCGCCACGGACGCTTAATTGATGACGGACTAAGCGTTGGTGCACGAATTGTATGTCTGTACTATTTAATAAACATGCAGTTGAATATTTTGAAACTAATTTCACTGGACGCTGTTGCCGTCACGCCCAGTCAAATTAGTTTCAAAATATTCAACAGCTTACCAGCGAGTTCATGGATCGATCGATCACACCACGGGTGAAATGTGGGTGGAGCTTAGCTAAAGATGGGCGTGGTATAGATAAAACTGGATTCACCCATCGATTAGGCACATTACCTTATATCGCAAGCAGCAGTAGTAAGGCAGAACACTTCTACTAATCTGTATGGTACCTCTAGGTGCAGCAAATTCAAGATAACTATTATATACTGGCAGGCTGTTCAATATTTTCCCAAATTGCCCCTCCTAGGAACTAGGTCCTTGTCGCTAATCGTAGTGGTGGTTTGATCTATTCAATTATTCTATTGATTCTGCTATCTTATGTAATGCTTTTGAGTTTACTTTCACAAAGCTGGCGGACTGAGTAGCCTATTGATTTCAAAGCCTGGAATAATATTGAACACTCAGAGTTTAGACTTTTTGAATCAGTAGAATTTTTAAGAAATCTAATGATTTGCGATTTTATTAGTTGTAACCCTTCCCTTTCTCTCTCTCTCCCTCCTTCACCCCCTCCCTCCCTCCCCCTCCCTCCCTCTCTCCCCCTCCCTCCCTTCTCCCTCCCTCCCGCCCTCCCTCCCCCCCTCTCTCTCTCTCTCTCTCTCTCTCTCTCTCTCTCACTCTCTCTCTCGCTCTCTCTCTCAGACCTATCTCTTTGACTTTTTCACAAACAAATCTCTCTTTCTGTCAGACCTATCTCTTTGACTTTTTCACAAACAAATACTAAATACAGCTCACGAGCTCCCACCTCATCAATAACCCGGCCCGGTATCTAAGGGAAGATTCCCCAACAGTTTACAGTCCTGAGATTTGGGTTGTCCCTAGAGTTCAAATATCCACTAACAGGAATATATCTGTTGTATGATCAATATCAATTGATCACGAGTTGCTGATAGACCACAAAACAATAATTATTTAAATGATATTGAGAATTTATTCAAGAGTAAATATTATGCAATGGTGCGTGTGCGTGCGCGCGCGCGACGCGCGCGTATGTTATGTGCATGGGAAGCCACTGTTTATAGAACAATATGATACGAGGGTGACAATGCCCGTTATGAGCTACGGCAACCGGAAAACTGTTTAATTCCAAGCTGTCGTCTCGAAACCTTTAAGAAATCGTTTCTACCTAGTGTGCTTAAACTATGAAATGAATTAGATTTAAGCATTAGAAGATCTCCGTCGATTTTAATTTTCAAGAAAAAGTTATTTTCGAACGAACAGGACACTCCTGAAAAGGTTCCCTTTTATTACTCAAAAGGCAAGAGAAAGGAAAATATTATCCATTGCAAATTGCGAAATAAATGTAGTCAACTAAACAGTGATTTGCATCATTTCCACTTATTGGAAGATCCAAATTGCACGCTGTGTCTGGTTCCAGAAACTGCTTATCACTACTTTTTGACTGTCCAAAATGGACAGCCGAACGTCGTAATTTGTTGAGCTTTGTGAATGAAGTAATGCCGGTTGCTTCGCTCGACCTCATTTTGAATGGTAGCAAAGAACTATCTGATGTGATAAATACAACGCTGTTCATAAGAATATGCAACTTTATAAAACAAACAAATAGATTCTAATGAACATTATTATTATTATTATTATTATTATTATTATTATTATTATTATTATTATTATTATTATTATTATTATTATTATTATTATTATTAGCTCTCCTGGTCCGAAGGACCATGTGAGCCTAAGTAAGGGCGATCGTCCGTTGTCCATCTTTCGTTCGTCCGTCCGTCGCATGTCGTGCATCAAATTTTGCTTTAACCCTTTAGTGACGAAATTTGTTCCTGAAAATTAGCATATTTGCTTTTTGAATGCCCATTTGCGGGACGAGGGACGACTGGTTTTGGGAGTTTGCGGACTGGAAGGACTGGCCCGGTTATCGGGTCAGTCATTTCAGTTGCAGATTTTCAGGATTAGTCTTCTCCTGGTATACAACTGGGAACTCCTCTAGACCACTAAGAAGACCGGACTTGGCCGGTGTCGACACTAAAGGGTCAAAATTCTACTCCTCTTAAACGCCTTGGCGGATTAAAACCAATTTTTTGTGGAAAGGCCCTATGGTGGATATCCCATAAATAAATACCAATCGGAGTTTTGATCGGACAATTGTCTGAGGTGAAAATCTTAGAAAATCTTAGAAAATCTTAGAAAATCTTAGTTTTTTTCTTTAAAAATCGTCAGGAGATTGCCAAAATGATACTTCTCTTATTCGACCTGACAGCTTTCAACCCAAATTTCCATATTTTCCGGTGAAAATGATCCAGGTGAGCAACACTGGCCCTTTTTGCGTTTTGTTATGGTGGTCATAATGAAAATATTACTGTTGGGCAAAATTATTGGCCTCACTATCCTCTCTCTCTCTCTCTCTCTCTCTCTCTCTCTCTCTCTCCTCTCTCTCTCTCTCTCTCTCTCTCTCTCTCTCTCTCTCTCCCTCCCTCCCTCCCTCCCTCCCTCCCTCTCCCTCCCTCCCTCCCTCCCTCCCTCCCTCCCTCTCTCTCTCTCTCTCTCTTTTTCCTCTCCTCTCTCCCCTCTCTCTCTCTTTCTCTCTCTCTCTCTCTCTCTCTCTCTCTCTCTCTCTCTCTCTCTCTCTCTCTCTCTCTCTCTCTCTTATAGAATAGGTAGAATGTTACTGGTTCATAAACTGGGTGGTTCTAAGAGACAGGTGAAATGTTACTGGTTCGACATACAGTGGTCCCTAAATGCAAGTGAAATGTTACTGGTTCGCAAACACGTTGGTTCTAATAGACAGGTGAAACGTTGCTGGTTCACAAACACGATGGTTCTAATAGGCAGGTGAAATGTTACTGGTTCATAAGCGCGGTGGTTCTTATAGACAGGTAGAATGTTACTGGTTCTTAAACAGGGTGGCTCTAAGAGACAGGTGAAATGTTACTGGTTCACAAACATGGTGGTTCTAATAGGCAGGTGAAATGTTCACAAACACTATGATTCCTACATAGCAACAGTTCTTGAGGTATAAAGGATAAAAACACTTCCTTTGTCGTCCTAACATTTAAATCACTCTTCCTTCCAGTTACAGTTCGGATTACTTCAAACAATATAGTTTTTCCCACAGGCCTACTGGCCTACCAGCTTATATCCCTAGCTCTACATCCACACTGTAGCTCACATTCGCATCAACTCCCCTCAGATTCCCCTTACAGTTCCTTTACCCCTCCCACATCAGGGGTACCAGCAGTCTTAACAAAGTAGAACGACTCGCAAATGCCACACTACCCTTATTTCCAAAAACACATCAGGATACGTTGCATTGGACATTAGTTAATATATGGATAATGGAGATAATTTGTTAATAATATAAGAGTTAAAGCGTAACAAACAATTGTGTCATTGATTACGTCAATACTTGGATATGGGGTGCCAGGTATTTATGTTTGAGAAGGGTTAAATCCTATGCAACAATTTAGTTCAGCATTACAAGTGTGGAAACTTGGACATGTACATAAATTAGCGGTGTCAGATTGGTTTATTTTCACACCGATACAGTTGTCATGTGTCGGGTTTAATCCCTGGCTCATGGCCAGTTACTGAAATTCCATACTGCAGGCGGTGATTAGGACGACATAAAAATTAGCTAGGCATGATACGGGTCTGATACTCCAGTCAGCCGAAACAGACTTTCAGATAAAATGCCCACGTGTTAGACTAATCAGCCAGTATGTTGTTATAGATGACACAAAAGCTGGATGACATTAATAGGGAAAAAGGAACACAAATTCCTGTAACTACGGATACAAAACTAAGCTAGTATGTATATGGGCTACATACTCCCCTCACTCACACAATTGTGACCCCACAATTTGAAATACCATACCACTAAGTTTGCAGACGATTCCAGTTGAACATCTTCAAAATTGGACTTGGCACCTCATCTCATTGACAACTTTAGAGACAATTCCCACAATATTACTTCACGTCAGCTAATCAGCTGCTCACTCACAACTGTGACATCTGATGACAACATAAAACACGTACCCACTTTACGCAAATGGCCAAAATACTATTGACACCATGCTGTTAGTAGAAACCAACATCTCTTGGATGGCACATAAGTACAATATTAGATCATGGCATCGTGTGACCATGAATAGCAAACAATTGGAAATAAATCATTTGGTGAACCACCGCCAAACTTCTATAAGAACTAATGCAGCTTGTGCATTAGACAGCTCAACAACTCAACCTCAGCAAACGCAGTGGAAGCATCCTGTGCTCTATTCCACAAACATAAGCTTATATTATCAGTGGAATAAATAGAAACATAAGATAGGTTTATTTGACTCAATGCTCGAACAAGTCGACATCAAAATCCTACACTTTCTCCTCACAACTCCTTGTTCACGATCCAGCAATATGCACATCAATCCTCTTCAACATCAAAACATAGTGTTACCAAAACAGCTCAAATGATGCAACAACAAATACAACATCATAATGCAAGAAACTGAGCAAGAATAATGCCAATAATTAATACTAGAAATGAAACGATATACACAAGAAAACAACTGGGTTGTCAACAATAATACTACAAAGACATTAAGCATATTCAGGCTCTCCAAGCTTGAAATAACTGAAGTGCTTGGGTGGCCTCCTTGAACGCCTTGGACGAGAGTAACCATGATCATTGCCAGTATCAGTTGATTCAGACACGTCAGCGGCAACTACATCTTGAGCTACAATAACTCTAGGAGCCACATGCTCTGATCTAGTGTACAAGGAAGGTACTGCATAGTTGAATCACTGCTATCCAATTCTTGGGGCTCAATATCAAGCTCAGGATCAACATCATAGACCTTATTAGTGATACGGCGAGGACGGGGTTGGATGCCGTGAACATTTTTCAGGAGTTGACAATGGAAGAAATCCACAGGGAAGAAGTAAGAGTCTGTGAAGTGTTCTAGATGAACCTTTACCATCTTCACGTGTGACTACATAGACTGGAGAATCATCACCTCCAAGTTGTTTCTTCACAATGTAAACATCTTCACACCATAAGTTAGCCAATTTACTCTTTCCGTGGATGTTAACACTCTTGACCAAAACCCTATCACCCACATTTAAGGTCGAAAATTTCACTTTCCTGTCATAACGTTTCTTGTTTAGAGATTCATGCTTACTAGCACAATCCATCGCAGCATGGTGGACATGGGTTAACTGGTTTCTGAAGTCTCTAACATATTTGTATGAGGACTGTTCTTCATTATGACACCCCCATTTTTCAAACTGAACAATAGGTCAGTTGGTAGCCTTGACTGGCAGAGAAACATCAGCTCAAATGGATATAGTCCTGTAGCATCATTCTCTGTAGAATTATAAGCAAAGACAAGATATTTAATGTGTTTTGACCAGTTTCTCTCTTTCTCTCCATCCAAAGTCCCCATCATGTTAAGCAATGAGCGGTTGAATCGCTCACATTGCCCGTTTCCCATAGGATGATACGGAGTCATGAAAGAACCTTTGACATTGGTCAACTTTCGCAACTCAGCAATCAACTTGCCAGTAAAACACTTCCCACGGTCTGAATGTAATATTCTTGGAAATCCAAAATCTAAGAAGAAATTGTTCCACAAGACCTCAGCAACTTGCTTGGCAGTTTGATTTCTTGTAGGCACTGCTTGTGCAAACCTGGTAAAATGGTCAGTTATAACCAAGATGTCAGATTTCCCGGAACTATCGCTTCAAGTGACAAGAAATTCACACAAACCAAATTTTTTCCTGATCCTTTGGTCTTTCTATAATATTTAGAATATTGCATTAAATAGGGGACAGTGTTGTGGACAACGTATTTCATCTAGTTTTTTGTAGTGGTCAATTTCGGTTCCCATCCGGTTCTGTTCACAAAAGGTTGAAAATCACTAACTAAATCTGCTAATTTAATCCGACATTTGAATTTCTCAGTTTCCCATGTCCCATAATCTATTATGTCATCTAGACCAGTTTTAGGTTTTGGTGTTGGAACAAAAGTAAAAAAAGAATTATCCTGATGGGATTTATCTCTGTGGCGTAGTAGTAGTAGTAGTAGTAGTAGTAGTAGTAGTAGTCGTCGTCGTCGTCGTCGTCGTCGTCGTCGTCGTCGTCGTCGTCGTCGTAGTAGTAGTAGTAGTAGTAGCAGCAGCAGCAGCAGCAGCAGCAGCAGCAGCAGTAGCAGCAGTAGTAGTAGTAGTAGTAGTAGTAGCAGCAGCAGCAGCAAGTTAATAAATATTCTGTTGAACCTAATTCGGCTGGGAGTTGTTGCTAGTCATGACAGCAACTGCTTCAATTCGACTTACTTGTATGTCATTGAGATTCTGACATAAAGGGATACAATGATAGGCTTCAACATACATCTTTCCTACATTAACGTCATTATGACGAATTTTCCCCCAAACCAAAGCTCACAGTGTGCTTACTGGTCAAAGACAAGACAGCGTTTACCAACAACCGGATTTTAGTGGAGTTGTCAGCAATACTATTAGTTGCACCAGTGTATTACCAGAGTGGAGGTGGGGTGGGTGGAGATAGGTACAGTTTGTTACCAAACGCGCAATCGTTGTATTTCCCGAGAGCAGCGAGGGAAATACATTTTATATTTCCTCGACCATACCGAGGGAAATATAATTGTTTGCGCGTGAGGTAACAGCATGTAACCCCGGAAATACACTGGTGTAACGAATTTATCACCCCTCAGACCTGCACGAGAGAGTTTAGGGGATCTAGAGGTTATGATATATATGGGTGAATTGCATTACCTTCTATAAGGCATCTTCGCCATGGCCCAATCCGACGACGTTGGTTTATCTCTTCCAGCTTCTTTAGCCAATCGCAAGGCTGCACACGAAATTGAGGCCCACATCCGGGCCAGCGTGAAGGGGCTGAATGAAGCATTCCATAATCCTACCAAGGCCTTGTTCACAGCTGTGCTTTTTATGAAGTCCAAACAGACATCGTATAATTCCTTGCTAGCGGGATTTAGTGCCGGACACAGGATCTTATGGTTATCTTCCCAGGCAATATCTTTACAGGCCTTGCTGCAGTATTTTTCATATTTACAATGATCACAGTAAACTATGTCGATTTTCGGCCAGTAATTCGCAACACATTGTTTCAAGAATTCGTTTGTCTTTAAAACCTCTTCGCCGAAGTAAACTTCCGGTGACGCGAGATTTTTCGTACACTGAAAGCATGCTGGGATATGTATGGTGTCCAGGGTCTGTGACCAAACTGAGGGTTCATCACCGAGCAGAATATCTCCAGGACTTCCATCACGCGTAGCAAATACCGCCCTGCCATGCTGAGTAAAATTGACCTTTATAGGCCACTGAGCCGCGAGGGGGTCATAAAGGCGACTCACTCTCACTTGTTGGAAGAGCAGAGCTGTGTCCTCGTCGGTTTCTTTGCTCATCTGGTACGCCTTCCGAAGCCACTTCTCTGCGCTAACTGGAAGCTCCAAGTGTCGAAGAATCCTGCCTGTAAATATGCGATTTAGACAAACATACTACCAACAGTGTGACTTTTGTATATTGTATCAACGATCATTATTTAATAGGAGTGCAACGTTCTGATACCTATAAATGCTTGCTAAATAAATAGACGATATTGGCCATTGGCCCACCCACCCACTCACCCGCCCTCTCACTCACCCAAAACAAACCACCCCACCCACCCACCCACCTACCTAGCCACCCATCACGCACGCCGCACGCGCACACATACAAACACGCACGCACGCACGCACGCACGCACGCACGCACGCACGCACGCACGCACGCACGCACGCACGCACGCACGCACGCACGCACGCACGCACGCACGCACGCACGCACGCACGCACGCACGCACGCACGCACGCACGCACGCACGCACGCACGCACGCACGCACGCACGCACGCACGCACGCACATTAACCCACATCGACCTCCTCGCACAACCACTCATCCATCCACCCATCACTCCGTCAATCCACCGATTCATCCATCCATCTGTCCATCAACCCATCCATCCATCTATCGACCGACCGGCCGATCGACTGACTTCCCGACCAAGTGACTGACCGACTGACTGACTGCCCAGAAATGAACGACCGAATGACAGCACGAATGATCGACTGACCAACTGCCTGCCTGAGTGACCGACTGACTAACCAACCAAGGACCCTAATGACAGACCGAAGGAACGACCAAAGGAACGAATGAATGAAAGACCTACCAAACGAATGACCGATGAATGAATAAATGAATGAATGAATGAACAACAACTTGAATAAATGACTACCCGTCTGTCTGTCTGTCTATCTATCTATCTATCTATTTCCAGTTCTGACACTATGTCTTCATCCTGTCTCATCTTTCTTTCTCTCTCATACAGCCGTCCCCAGACATGCGTACACCCGCCCGCACAACCACCCGCCTGACCACACGGCTGCACTCACACCCACCCACACTCCTGCACGCACCCAACCAGTACGCCAGCCTCCATACTCGCACGCACCCACGGGTCGGTGTGCGTCTTACCTCCAAGTTTCCACACGTCAGCTGGTCTGCTTTGTAGCATAACCATGTCACAACTCTTTAGTGCCTCGCCAAGACGGCCCAAGCTGTACAATAGTTCGGCTCTTTGGTGCCATGCTGTAAAATTAACTGGATCCCTCTCTACTGATTTGGTGTAGTGCTCGAGGGCTGCTTCCATATTACCGGCCGCTCTCTGCTGAAAGCCGATCTGTGCCTCCTTCTTTGCCATTTCCGTATCAACAGGGCGAAACTCGACATCAGTGGACATGTCTGTCAAATATTTCTTCTCAACTATCTCCTTCTCAAGGGCAAGTAACTCATTATCTCCCGGATATGGATCTTGGGAACACAGTTTCAGCGCGCTGTAATCTTTCTCAGGTGCATTATTGTTCTCCTCGCGACTTTTCATTATCAATTGTCGCATTTCCTTTAGGTGCTCAGCAATCAATTTATTATTTGGATCGATAGAAAGCCCATTCCTGTACGATTGCAACGCGTCCTCACAGCGATTCAATTTGGTGTATATTGTCCCTAAGAGAATATGTCCCTGTATTGACATCGGGTTTAGATGCGTTGCTTTGAACGCGTCGGGCAGCGCGTCGTCCAACTTATTCAATTCTCTATAACAAGCAGCGCGTTTTTGAAGCACCTCCGCGCGCTGGTCAGCGGCCATAGATTCGCCGATGTCTCTTAAAGCTTTTGAATATAACTTTCTGGCCGATGCGAAGTCCTTGATAGCAAAGGCCTTGTCAGCACTGGGTAGTCCATTTATATCAGTCTTTACGACGGCTGTTTGAGTTTTACAATCCATTGTGGGTGCTGCTTCCACCAAAGTCGCCATGTCTTTCCTACCAGAATCCCACGAACGATATTATTGGTGATACTATTGGTTTTATATTTTCCTCTTCTTCGCCCTTTCGTACCTAGAAGAAAAGCGTTATTGATTTGGTTAAAACAGAATTTATTTTTAAACATAATTTTTTTGGTGTTCAAATGGAAGCACGACAAGATATGAGTTTTATACCCGTGTCTCCCATAGACATATAGATATAATACAGTAAATATATCAAGATGGCGCCATTGCTTTGGAAAACACACAGCCACATTTTATATTAGTCTACGATAACTCCCGTGATACATTTTATCAACACTAATCTTCTTTTAATTTTTTTTCATTTCCAAAGAAAAACAGATAAAATTGCAAGGTCATTATATGTTTCTAATTAGCTTTTTTTAGCAATGAGAATATTCATTATTCTAGATTACTCTGATAACGCGACTTACTGGATCTGTACCGCACCAACGAGGCCCTGTATTGGCCCTGTGCCGGCACAGTAATCTGCGTTATTAGTGTAAAATAACATACCTACGTGAACTTTCAAATGTTATTTATTAATAGCAACCAGTTTGAAGACATAAAACACGAAGTTACCTATCTACAGCCAAGACATAACTTAACATGTTTCCAAAACAAAATAAAACGTACTGTTGAATATTTTGCACATAATTAGATTGGAAGGCATTGCTGCCTAAGGCAGCAATGCCTTCCAATCCAATTATGTTCAAAATGATCAACATAGCACTTCACAAAATTTTACTTACTAACTAACTAACTAACTAACTAATTAACTAACTAACTAACTAACTAACTAACTAACTAACTAACTAACTAACTAACTAACTAACTAACTAACTAACTAACTAACTAACTAACTAACTAACTAACTAACTAACTAACTAACTAACTAACTAACTAACTAACTAACTAACTAACTAACTAACTAACTAACTAACTAACTAACTAACTAACTAACTAACTAACTAACTAACTAACTAACTAACTAACTAACTAACTAACTAACTAACTAACTAACTAACTAACTAACTAACTAACTAACTAACTAACTAACTAACTAACTAACTAACTAACTAACTAACTAACTAACTAACATGTTTCTGTTTTTGTTTTGGAAACTAACGTATGTATTAGCTGTACTGTAGCTAGCTATAGACATAGAATAATACAGTACTATCTATATTCGCAAGAGCATTATTCTATTAGATATAATTTCCAGCGCTCGTCACTAAACGCCAAAGTACAACACGATTCCAGAACTATTTTCTTTATTATTCTGAAACTATTTTGACTGTAGGTGGTTGTTGCCTAAGACAACAAAGGTTTCCAGTCGAATTAACCCCTTTTGTGTCAACCGCGCCTCATTTTACTCATATCAATTAACCATTTAATAGTCAAGGTTTATCAAGAAAAATAAAATTTTTGTTCAGCGATTATCCATTTGCAAACCGAGAGAATAGTATTCTTTTTATAAATTTGCAACTGGAATTTACAAAATAACCTTTTGTTGTCCTGCAAATGGGTATTTCTGAAGACCACTACAGATGCTGTTTTTTGGTAGGTTTGACAACTAAAAGGTTAATGTCAAGGAACTTTAATTCTATGCTTAATCGATGTCCATTTGTCGGCCAAGAGAAGACGGCGTTGAAGATTTACCACTGGAATGACCGAGCCAGTCATTCCAGTTGTACATTTTCAGAAATAGTCTTCTCTTGACCTGCAAATGGACGTTCCTTAAGCCATTACATAGGTTGGTTTTGGAAAGTTTGACCATTATAGAACTAAGTTGACACAAGATGGATTAATCTCCAAATATTTAATAACGTTCCTGTAGGTCAGTTTTGCAATCAAAATACCGTAATATCACCATTTAACGAGTTCGCTATGCACAACTAGCATAGATATAAACTACCTAGCTAGCAAAAGACTTTACCATCAAGACAATGCCAGCAACAGACTTTCAGACATCCCAGATGCTTCCAGCTGGCCCAGTACTTATTCCGTAACTATCATGATGATCCAGCATCCACTGTCGATGCTCTTACGCTCGCGCGGGAGGCGGGCGTGTCTACGTCGATCAAATCCCAGAATCATTATTAGTCCACGTGCGTTACATGCCTGTCCCGGCTCCTATTTATATTTGTGTTGCGAACAGGAGGGGTGGGGGATATGTTTGTACTTTTGCCTCAATAATGGCCGACCTATTTGTTACTCAGCACCGGTATATGATTAAGTGCGATTGTACCGGTACTACAGGGGGTGAACAGTCAGCGCTGAACGAAGAAGATGGATTACCGTCGGCTACGTTGCGTACAGCGATGCTTAGTAGTCGGAATCTGACGATCTAACACCCCCACCCACCCCCACCCACCCCCCGCCCCCAAATACAATAAATCGAGGTACCCTGTAGGTCGACTTGGTCCAAGAAACATTGATTTCCCAGACCAATTACTTTATAGAAGCATGCAATCTGCCTGGACAACTGATAGGGTTCACGCGTAGAAGAATAACTACTACAATGACATATGTTTTTAAGTAGAGAAGACGCTAACTACATACCTCGTCATATTAACGTTTTTATCAGAATTATACCCGAAATTTATGAAATTAGGAGACTTAACATTTAAATCCTTTTAATATTGTTAGAACATAATTCCAACGAAAGGTGTTGTTTCCGAAGGCAGCAACAGCTTCCAGGAAAATAACATTTTTTTTCAAATAATGAATATATGTAGAAACAACCACGTTATAATGGCGGTGTTTAGCAACTATTTCGGGATGTTGGTGTTTGTGTGGATGTATTTAGGTATTCAATGTTTTCACACTCTCAGTCATGTAACCGCGTTATATAAACAGCAACAGCTCCCAGTCAAATTAGCCGTACACAATATTTCAGAGAATATGTTTAAAATTATACACGCTTTGCGAATTCGACCTTTATGTCCATTTACAGGCCAAGAGAAGAGTATTTTTTTTAATTTTACTACTGGAATGACTGGCTTGGTTACCGAGCTAGTCATTCCAGTAGTAAATTTACAAAAATAGTCTAGTCTTGGCCTACAAATTGACTCTCGAGAAGCAAATACTTTTATTTTCTTCACGAAGTTTATGCGTTAAAGAAAATATATGCATTTGGAATAAAACCATTAAAAAATTAAAGGGATACACTTTTTGCGTGTGTTTGAATTAATTTTAATACATTGAATCTTGAATTTTCAAGGTAATATGTAAACTATGGCAGAAACAACTTCCAGACAAATTAGTTTTCAAAATATTCAAAAGAATATTACTTAAATTGTAAATCCACCATAAATGCATACGATCACACAGTTATAAGTCGGTCCTCAAATGGATCTGTATAAGCTAGAATGATCTGTTTCAGTTGTTGGGCATTCGCCATTAATCGTTTGAGATTTGTTCCGGCGATTTTATGATGTTCTCCTCGTTTGATGTCACTTACTACACAATATTCTTTTCTACAGTTCGAGTGCAATTAGGAAAAAACGTTCAGGAGCTTCCTCCTCCTGACTTATGCCAACAATACCACCGTCAACTTTCAACTTACGGTTTTTTGTGTTTGATGCATAATCTGGTGCAATAGATGTGAAAGCAGCGAAACATTTGCTTATACAACGATTTTCATTCATGAATTCATCCCATTCTTCTAGGTCATTCGTTTGGGTTTGTTACATTGATGAGAGAGAGAGAGAGAGAGAGAGAGAGAGAGAGAGAGAGAGAGAGAGAGAGAGAGAGAGAGAGAGAGAGAGAGAACAATTTAAGCGGTCGTGAGTAAATGATACGAGAGTTGTTGCTCTCCATGTGTAATAGGAAATCGTTCTGTCTTGTAGCTCTAATGAATTGCAGAATTGAGGAATTCAGTTTTAACTATGCCCGCCCCATCTATAGCTCGGCTCCAGCCACACTTCGCCAGTGTTGAGATCGATCGATGCACTGTTTGACTGTCAATTTCCAAAAAAATATACAGGTAAGCTGTTGAATATTTTAAAACTAATTTGACTGGGCGCTGTAGTTTCAAAATATTCAACAGCATGTTTATTAAATAGTAAAGACATACAATTCGTACAACAATGTTTAGTCCGTCATCAATTAAGCGTTCGTAACGAACTTATCTACGTTATTCATAACATCAATGATTATAACGTTATCATACACGTCACGTAGTTGATTATGACGTCATATGATTGATGGATAAACTGCAAATGTCCATTGTCTCAAACTGCTTAAGGTATTTCAGGGTGTAGCGTTGACTCTTGTTTGAATTATCCTCAAATACGAGAAGCCTGGATCATAGTCAGGTCACTGGAATACGTCCATGATATCAGAAAATGTCTTTTTTTGGATTTGCTTGATTAATTATGTCTGAACTGATGTCAGCTTTAAAGGAACTTTTCAACTTTCCTGCTACCTCCTGCAAATATACACTTTCGTCAGGTTTTAGTGCCAGAATCTTCGCAAAGTAGAGGTCATGTAGTATCAGAATGGTTAACATGTGGGCCTCGAGCGCCCTATAGCGCTGTTGCCCATTGGTAGTCTGCGTCACTGTAGTTGGCGAGTAAATGCTAGCTTTCTCCCAAGGTTGATCGATACCACTTGCCTCAATATACTTTCCTAAAGCGCATGAAGCTCAGAAATCAATATGTATCTCACCGCGACGAAAGAGAAACTTACTTTTTAATGTTTCTGCGTCCCACCCAGAGTTTCATATCCATATCAAAGATTTGAAGTTCAAGAGTGAATTCGGTTACATTCCCTGGTGTTATTACATTCACAACAACACTCTGTGCTTTCATCAGACCAGTGTAGAAAGCATCATAACCCGTAGCAGGTGACCTGATCAATGGTCAACTAATCCAACATTAGTAAGGGTGTCGGACATGATCCAAGCAGCAAGGAATAAAACCCACCCCATCTGCCAGATCTTCCAATCCAATTATGTTCAAAATATTCAACACTATCTTTTTATATTGTGTTTGAAATATCTAAAAAAAAATTCTGAACTGTACTGTATCAGATTGATGTGGCCAAATCCTACAGCCATCTAACTTTAGGACACCATCACCATCGCGGTTGAAACTAGACCTAGCTTTCTCGCGATCCTAACGGCAATTCCGGGGGCCCAGGGAAGAATTTCATAAACCTTGCGCATGGCCCCGTGAGCCTTAAGCTCGGCCCTGCTGAGACCCTATGTTTGCTGTGCTTACTTCATGGAGGCTATCTTCCTTGGATTCCTGATACAGGACGCACATGTTTTTACCAAAGAGGCGTTGCCGTCCCATTCTCGAGAAGGTTGAAGGACATTCGGCTGGAAGACAAGTTGGCGGCTGACCTTTGGTTTGCTTACGTATAATTCCAATATCACTAGCTGAACCTTCCTTTTACATATCTCATTCTTGCTCTTTCAACTTTTTCTTTATGTGTAAGATCATGATAGTATTTCTTATGAATGGAAACATCACTTGGATTAGGTCATCTGCAGACACATTCACCAGATGATCAGCAAGCTAGGTGTCTAATCTGAGTTTCACCATATCCTATAGTCTGGGTTTTACAGTTTCCATAACCTTTCTAACAGATTCTAACGCTGGGTTTTTAATATAGTTTGCACAGTTACTTTCACGAAATTTGGTTTCACAGATCATGTACAAAGTAAGGTCGATATATGAGCTATGTCAATAAATAAACTTTGATTTGTGCAAATTTTTCTCATAATTCAAACTACAAGTACTATATTTTTGGCATAAGACGTTCAATGTGTTGGTTGTCATGGTGGTATTAGCCTCCATTGGCGATCGTACGCTTATGGAAGATCTAAACTGGGTTTTCAGGGATCGACATTATTGGGAAGATTATGACAAAATCTCAATTCATATGATAAATAGAATCAAAGGCTCGGTCCCATTTCTTATCATTATTATCAACCTGGTCGAAGATTATCACTTTTCACTCGATAAAGCTCGTGGAAAGTGATAATATTCAACTCGGTTGATAATTGTGATATTAAATGGGACCTCGTTCGTTATCATTTAGGCCTATATATGTCTAACAGACAAAGAAACGGCCAATATTGATTGTGATTATGTGTATTGTCCTGATAACGCGGCTTACGGGACCGATGCTGGGTCGATACCCCGTCGGTACTGAAGGTATCGGCACGGTATCGGCCCAGCATCGGACCCTAAGCTACGTTATCTATGTGGCCAATAATAGGTAGGATATATTCAGCATAGTCAGTGGTGTGCTTAGCCATATATCACCTATATCAAATAGCTAATGGCGTGGTCAGTTTCTAGTCATACCCGTCCATTTCTACCTAAGCCCTGTCCAGTCTTACAAGTATTTAAATCGATGTATATACTTTAAATCCTGAATTCCCATAAGCCAAAGTACAAGGTAATTATACAGTTAAAGGTTGGTTTTTAAAAACTTTGAAGCTAACTTGACTGGACACTGCTCTTTTATTATCTATGGCATGTTTATTAAACTGTAAATTCACCAACGACCATATATTTTGAACACCTTCGCGACGGACCTTTCCAGTTTTGTGACAGACTTAATTATCTCATTTTGATTGTGACGTAAAAAACCACGTGGCATATTTGATTATGACGTCAGATACTTGGGTGACAGGGCAGATCCCTTCATTGCTACACATTCAGTTAGAGGGAAACTGGCCAGTGTACACTTCTAAAGCTCGATACACACGAGTCAACAAGTTGCATACAATACGTTGGTTCCGACAGTACACACGAGTCAACAAGTTGCATACAACGTTTGTGTCTAAAATCCAAAATCGGCATAAAATATTATACGTCAAAATGTCAAAATTAGTAAAATATAATATGTCTCCTCGTTTATCGCGATTATAGTAGTGCGGTATTTGCATATTAAATGTAACAATTTTACTCCTCGTAAAGCACAACAAAATTGTCACGTTCTTCGATTCTTCCACTTGGGCAGCCATTTTGTTATCATATGACGCGTAAATGACGTACGTGGAGACGGTGACGTAAATCACGCATATTAAATTGGGACAATTGATTGGTCGCATAAAATGTTGGATGAAAATGCTGTATACGAAACCAATACACCCGGGCCAACCTGTTGTATACAACTTATTGGATGAAAAACTTGGATGAAAATGTTGGATAAAAATAGGACAAAAATGTGGGTTTTTTTAAGCCAACATTGTGTTGCGTACAACATGTTGTAAGTGTGTATCGAACTTCAGTCATAATGGATGAATCTGATCTGTCACATAGGTATATATAGCGTACTGAAATACGTCGCTTTGTTAGCTGACCTCACAATCGAAATTACGATACACACCCACCTAGAATTTGGGCGGAGCATAGCTAGGAACCCTCTACCTTGATAACGCAGCTTATTGGGTTGATGTTGGGCCGATACCGCGCCAATAATGAACGTATCTGCATGGGCTATGTCTATATTGCAGCTGTTGCTGTGCTAAACGACGACGACGGCGACTCGCGGCAACAGCATCTCCAAACTAAACACCTGTTTCCGTGTGAAAACAAATGGCGTAGGAATCCGAAATTTCCAAATCTTCCACCGGCAAAGACAGTGAGAAACGGAGGTTATACCGCCTATTGATTTCGTTGCAGCGGCAACTAAAATATTTATTAGAACGGAGTTGAACTTGTGTATATTCATTATATTGTCTGGCGTCCTTCACTCGCACTGGGGGTACAAACCCATTTATCTTACATAATTACTATTCGCCAGCGTGTTATTTATTTAAGTGTTTCCTAGAATCGTCTACCACTGCGCCGTTATCCCGCATGGTAGCTGCCATGCGCATAAATTGGCCGGTAAAAGATTCAATTTTACCTCCTGAAACCGGAATTGACATAATCAGCGTAGAGGTATGCAACGCGTAGAACATAAATAATAAACTAACATGTTTTCATAACGAAAACAGAAAACGTTAGTCAGTACGAAGAAATGTTCTGCTGAATATTTTGAACCTAATTGGGTTGGAAAATGTTGTTGGCTAATATAATACCTTTGTTTTGGAATCATTCTTAAGGCAGAATTACATATTGCGATTTTTGGCTGAGATCCGACCACGGCCCGGCGCAGTAAGGAAAACCGTGACACAATTTTAATCTGGTCGTATTCTGTACATGGTTCTAATGTACGACCACGGCACGATTTCGAAGAAATAACCAAATCGGAAGAGTCGTAACGGAATCGGGAAAGTTTTTACATGCCAAAATTTCCGACCTAGTCGTAAGCTGTCGTAGTGACCATCTTAACAAAACAGTAATCAGATCGTGTGTGTACAAGGCTTACGATCGTTGCGACCGTTCTGACTGCATTACGGTCAGCATTGCGAGTGCGCATTAATTACAGGAATTTGAAGGCAACGTGTTTCGTTGGCTGCGTGCAACTCATTTTCACTGCACGTCTTTCTGTATTTCACTGTCAGCTCGGTAACTATCTACGGGGATTTATATTCTAAATCAGCGTTAATGCCCTACCACGGCTTGTCTATGATTCTCTTAAAAAAGGCCTAGATCGTAGATAAGTCGTGCCGTGGTCGGATCTTAGCCAAAAATCGCAATATGTAATTCTGCCTTTAGGCCATGTTCTCACTAGAGAATTAATCGGGAATAACGCAATACATCAAGGTAAGTTGAACGAGAGGTGTGCAAGCAGCATGCCCCAGTTAGATTTTAACTTCAAAATATTCAACCGGTTACCTGTATATATGCTTTTATTGAAATCGAAATTTTGTTACTTCGGGATTCAAAGGATTAATCAATGGACTGTTCCAGAGTAAGGCAGAATAAGGCAACAAATGTGTCAAGATATATCACATATCTTTTCTCTTGAAAGTAGTTATGTGTGAATGTTACAACAATCTAGATGAGGAATTGAGCCAGTATTTGGTATTTAGTGCCAGTTAGCACTTACTCACTTTACCACTCTGCTCATCCTCCACGCACGCACACCCTCCTACAATCAGATCCTCCAACTCACACGCTCCTACTTGTACCCTCGTATCTTTCACCACTCATGTACCGACTTGTACCCTCGCGCCCTTCACCACCGATGCACTTAATCGTGCCCTCTGCTAGTCTACCACTCACGCACCGGCTGATTCACACCGCCATCACCCGCGCACCAAATCAAAACCGCCGCTCTAGCACCACCCAGTCCTTCAACGCCTATGCAGCCTCTCATACGGTGACCACGTATTTGGAAGAGAAATCCTTCGACATGGTGCCCACTCAGTGGTTATTCTTCAGATGCCAGGAACCATGGCATTAGATAACTTTTAGGTGTTCGTGTCAATCTGTATAGACAATGAAAACAAGTCTCAAAGGAAACACCTTTAGGACTAATTACGGCCGTGTTCTCACTAGATAATTAATCCGGAATAATGTCATACTGAAGTATGGCATTATTCCCGATTAACTCTCTAGTGAGCGCATGGCCTAAATTAAGGCCGTGTTTTCACTAGAGAGTTAATCAAGAATAACGGCAGCGTTATTCCTGATTAAGTCTCTAGTGAGAACACGGCCTAAGTGAACGCAACCTATTCCCTAAAATATGCCGTGGAGCGTTACTGTCAACGTTTTCTCTCGCTGTCTGTCAGGTAGCGCTATGGTCATCATTTATCTCGCTCTCCACCAGTTAGCATCAACGTCCAGTCCAGGACTATCTTTCAGCAGTGTGAACGCAAAAAAGATATGTCGGCTGTGTATTAACCTACATGGTACACGAAATAGTTAAACAAGATTAGGCAATGAGAAAGAGGCCTAAGGCCATGTTCTCACTAGAGAGTTATTCAGGGATAACGTCATGCTTCAGTTATTCCTGATTAGGTCTCTAGTGAGAACACGGCTTTAGTCTCTAGTGAGAACACGGCCTTAGTCTCCAGTGAGAACACGGCCGAAGTCAGTGTATAAAGGTACTACCTTTGCATCTGTTTATCGAATATGCCTTCGAGATTGTGCCACCGAACGCCGCATTCAGGATTGATCATAATCCAAGTGGCAGTATAGTGGACAGACAACGTAAACCACGAATTCCTTCGATACGGCTTCCACATAATGGTCACTCCTTGTGAGTGACCTCCAAGAAAGTGATATTGGTATATACCTTATTTCTCCTAAAGTATGAATAGGCTTTACGGTGTTAATGGAGGGACATACTGTCACTCAAGTATATCATGCCATAATCAATTACGTCACATGTAGACTGGAGTCACAATCATTATGAAGTATCAGACACGCGTCATGAAAAAAGAAATGTCCGTCAAATGTACGAATGGTATACCTTTGGTGAATTGACAAGTTGATAATGAATCTGTTGAATATTTTGAAGCAAAGTTGACAGAGAGCTGTAGCTGCCATATATTTGAAACTAATTTAACTGGGAGCTGTTGCTGTATGTTTGGTGGATGGCTGTCCGTGGTGACCAAGAGAGGTGTACTCATTTTGAGGTCAAAGGTCAAGTGGTCAGAGCTCAAGATCATCAAAAAAGAGTGTGGCACATCTCAAGTTCTACTGGAGGGATCTTCACCAAAGTTGACTAAGATGTTGTCCCCAGGGTCTCATAGATTAATTTTGGTGTCAAAGGAGCATAGGTCAAGATCATCTAAAATGGCAGATTATCGAGACTTGCAATCACCTAGAATGCTTGTTTGAATATATGCCATCTCTGTCATCTCAAATTAACACGAATAGCTGTTGTTTCCAATGGTGACAACAAGTTCAAGTCAAACTAGATTAGAAATATGCAATAGCTTACCATCACTCTCGTCATTACCATTATCATGAACAATGTTATTGTTTCGATTCTCATAGTCATCTTCCATACATACACACGCTTTTGTACAAGCAAGCCCGTTCACCCGCCATGTACAGTTATTACGGCGGCATGCTGTAGTAGCACGTAAGCAGGCAACACGTTCCAAGAGCCCCCGTGAAGCTGATTCTTTTGGCATCATCGTTGATTGTAGGCGGCCATCTTTGAGATCCCATCCACGATTTACAGGTGATGACATATCCTGTAGGTGGGGCTTAGAATACACCTTCTGTATCATCTGCGTGTCGTAAGAGGCGACTAAAGGAGGTAAGGGTGAGGTAACCCTGACAGAAACCTCGAGTGCTGAAGACGGAGGTTCCAGGCCGCACTAATAAACCATGGATCCACGCACTTAACGCTTATGATCATGTCGATAGTCAATTACAGGACTGGCGGTATGATCAGCGAACGAAAAGAAGAAGAAGAAGAAGAAGAAGACATGTCCTGTTTGGGTGTAAATACTTTCCTCCACACATGTACTTGGTAATTGGCTCTTTTCATGTGAAATGCCAGGCTATCAGATGTAGGTGGTAGAACTTCATTTGTCTGTTTCTCTTGGCAGAATAACCAGTACCTCGTATTGTCTGATGTTGTCAAAGCCTTTAGTGATGTAGTATATAGGTTACAAATAAAATGCTCACATTTATCATGGATTGTTTTGTCAATACACAGATTATGTCCGAATTTTAATATTGTATCCTGATGGTCCTGGTTGTTGCGGAGTATGCTAAGTGATTTCATTTTACTGATTCCATATATGGAGCTTGTTGCGTCGCATCCTGTAAGAGCATGGTATACATGGAGAACAGTATCAATCCAGACTTAAAAACAGAACCCATCCGTTTAATATCTCATCCATTCCGTTTTAAGCTATAGCTGGTTTTGCTTATTTGAGTCTCATCTAAATCACCGGAGCAGTAACTCTACACATGCCATTAATGACTCTTGTAAATACAGATCTCTCATGGCTTGTCAGGAACCAACGCTCAAGAGCTCCAGGCCGTTGACTTATCTCAACAATCCCACCTTTAGTTTTTGAATCATGGTTAATCGATTGTTCTGATTTGATCGGCTCATGGCATGATTACCGCTTACAAATTCTCTGTGAACACTGGGATGTTGTTCTGACAGCTGATGCATATTGTAAGAGGCATGACTAAGGCCACTACGTCACACACATTGGAGGGGCGACCTCTAGTGATTATGTGTGGCGATCGGCCTGGGGACATGATTTGTGAAAAAACCCCAAAACAACAGACCCGCGCAATTAGAATATATATCCCAGTACGGATATTAGTAACCAATGCGGTTCATGACCCGTTATTCGGAATTGTTGTTATTCAGAATTTGTCAAGACGGTAAAGAATATTGGCTTTGATTTAATGGCCTGATCATAAGTTAAATGTGTTTACGGATAAAGTTAACCTGTTCACTAGAGTTTAACAAAAACAACCGGCAAACATTAGTGGGCTATTAACTACTATAAACATATTAATCAGATGTAGTGAAACTGGCCAGGTCTCCTTCTGGGCAACAGTATTGCGTCTGGAGACACTGGCCCTTGGAACCGTCAATCTCTTGGAGTTAAGTTTCGGACTCCAACGGTTACCGCGTCCACTATTTTAATCAGCCGCCAGTTACTGTCACACCAAACTGTGCAAATCAGCAGCCGGCAAAGGGACATTCCCTCGCCACTGCAGACGAGCACTGTCAGCGAAAGGTCTAATCTGTATGGACACTGCACCTTTGAAAAAGTTGGAAGTTAATAAGTTAAAGATAAAAATATTGCTTACAAAATAGTATAAATAAGTTATTGATTCTCTTTGCCTGAAACCGCTGCATCTGAACCGAAGGGCAAACACCCAAGGACTGGGGATTGGACGAAGCGGGCACGCACAGTTATCCCTAGGCAAGCTTTGGTAGACGTTTAAACAGCACACGAATCTTGGGCCAAGGAATTTGCAAGCGCAGAGGATGTTGTGTTTTTTCGGATTATTACACAATTTTGGAATCACTTTTTCTGGAAGTTGCTGTGCCCATGCTAAGGAACGCACACCGCTTAACCAGTTCAAGTACGGTGCTCGGACCAGGGAAGTAGGGACGCACAGAGTATAGGTAAAAATTTAGTTAAATACTATCCCGGTTTTTTTTATTCTTACAAAATTTTGGAATCACTTTTTCTGGAAGTTCCACGTCAAGGAACGCACGCCGCTTAACCAGATCAAGTACGGTGCTCGGACCAGGGAATTGCGAGACACACAGAGGATAGGTAAAAATTTAGTTAAATTCTATCTCGTATTTTCTTTTATTCTTGCAAAATTTTGGAATCACTTTTTCTGGAAGTTGCTAAGTCCATGTCGCTTAACCAGATCAAATACGGTCCTCGGACCCGGGAAATTGGGACGCACAGAGGATAGGTAAAAATTCTGTTCTATTCTAGCTCGTTCACCCCAGATTCGATATATTTTAGAAATTATTTGACCGCGAGCTCAGCGTCCACAAAAACGCACGCATATGGTTAAACCAGGACGTGTACGCACACTGGGAACAGGCATATTTGGATCGATACGGACCATATAGAATCCAACCGTATCCAACCCCATTCTCCGCCATTACTATTTAGTATAAATCTGTTGGAGGGTTTTGCTACGTCCACTACCGAGGCCACGCCCATCCAGTTCGTCCCATTGACGTCCACAATCAATTGAGGTCGCATGTAGGTTAACTCAGAACAGCCAGAACATAGATCGCTACTGTCATTAGGAAAAATATCGTATCATTCGACCGGAGGGTTGTTTCGCTACCTCGACTACCGAGGCCACGCCCATCCAGTTCGTCCCACTGACGTCCACAATCAATTGAGGTCGCATATAGGCCAACCCAGAACATCCAGAACATAGATAGTTCCCGTCCTTAGGAAATATATAGTATCATTCGACCGGAGGGTTGTTTTGCCACCTCAACTACAGAGGTCACGCCCATCCAGTTCGTCCCACTGACGTCCACAATCAATTGAGGTCGCATATAGGTCAACCAAGCTTTAGCATGGATAGTTCCCGTCCAGAGGGAGTATCTAGCATAATTTGATGTGGGTACTGCCACTGCACATCGAGTATCAGGGACCCGTGGGACAATCGGTTCTGGCTACCAACCAACTCACTTGGTTCAGTAATACCCCCCCCCCCCCCCCGTTGGAAAATTGTTTTGCTTATCTGGCTGCAGATAAGCAAGCAAGCAACTTCGTGGTCCAACTACTACCCCGTCACGTCTGGCAATTGCTTAATCTGGCTTCAGATAAGCCCTAGCTGTCATACTAACTCAACTTAAACTGGTAGACCGATCAGTCAGATAGCTTGGATCAACATTATTCCGCAGACAAATCTTAAGTCAACTCCTTTCAGTAAGATTAACTTACGTCAACTTAACCATGTAGACAGATCAGCCAGATAGCTGGAATCAACTTTATTCAGCAGGCAAATCGTAAGTCAACTTCACCTCTGGCAATTGCTTAATCTGGCTTCAGATAAGCAGTAGCTGTCATAATAAGTCAACTTAAACTGGTGGACCGATCAGACAGATAGCTTGGATCAACCTTATTCAGCAGACAAATATTAAGTCAACTCCTTTCAGCAAGATTAATGTAAGTCAACTTAACCAGGTTAACTTAACTTAAGTTAAGTCAACTTAACCAGGTAGCCCGATCAGCCGGATAGCTGGAATCAACTTTATTCAGCAGGCAAATCCTAAGTCAACTCCTTTCTGCCAGATTAACTTAAGTCAACTTAACCAGGTAGACCTTTATTCAGCAGACACATCTTAAGTTAACTCCTTTCAGCAAGTTCAACTTAAGTCAAATCAGTTAGACCAATCAGCCAGATAGCTTGAGGCAACTCTACTCCGCAAGAATTTAAAATTTAAAGCCCACTTCTTTCAGCAAGTTCAACTAAAAATCAACTATATTCGACCCAATAAAGGTCGAGCCACTTCAACCAAACTGAGAGCAACTCGACTTAGTGCCAATAAGACAGAACCGCCTAGAAGTATATCCGGCTCAGGCGTGACCACAGCACGCGCTTACTTAATATTTATATAGATATAAACATTTAAAGAGATCATATACTTAGTTAATACTTTTATTGAATCAATTACTTGTGACGTTAATCAATACAGACAATTGTTAGAATATCTACCCTATCTCCTTGTTGAGTATTTCTTTTTGTATTATTTTGAATAACCCTGCGCAATAGCTCTAAACCAAAACCCACGGGCATAGCGATCTACATGTACTAGTCCTATCGGTTAACCCACCCGAACATTGGTAAGTTTGTGCAGTACTATTGTCATCCGACGACGACCAAAGACCGACCGCTCTACACTATCAGTGAGGTATACTGGTAGCCAGCGTGCATAGTTTGATCTATCCATAGAATAGAAATGTGGAACCAATGATGCTGTTTTTGAGAGGTGGAGAAGCCAAGTTGACATCCGTTCAGCCTTAACAAACTGTAGAAACGTACTGACCATGGTTAGATAGTCATCCCAGAACGAAAATACCTCTGACTTCTGCCGTGATTCATTCCAGAATTCGTCAAACTCTATTGCTAAGGGGTCTAGCATATTCAGAAGGTCACCTGGCAAGTCCTCTATTTTCTCATTATTCTCAAACATAGCAGTTCTGCACATGGTCAAGTTTCTGTTTAATGAGCTTCTCTGTCTCATGGTCAGCCAGTTTATGAAAGCATGCCACTGTAAGCGGAACATAGTCTCCATAGTTAGCTTGTGTGTTCTTACACCGCGATTATAAGAATAAGATTTACCTTGCAAGAGAGCATGTTGTGCTGCTTCCATGCACCTCAGATTCTATCAGGAGACTTTCGAGACCGTAGTTATCAAACTTCTTCCCGAGAAGAGCGAGGAAGTTTAGAGTGATATTAAAAGCACCCCCACCCCACCCACCCCTACCCCACCCCTATACGAATAACAATATGTGAAGATTCCTGGGGAACACGCCACTAAATCTCATTTGCTTTGACATACATGGCAAGGTCGAACGTAATGGCACTGTCTGTTTGTCCTAGACTGTGCCATACTCTGTTGGCGATCCATTAACCACAGGACAGTATGCTATAGCTGTCCTACGCTGGAAAACAATGGTGACAAACGCATGACATCCATACCATCCAGGCACTTTCTGCTGATCTTGATCCAATAGTCCCACTGGGGATGTTTGCATATCAAAAAGTTTATTTGGGCACATTCTGATAAGAGTCCAACCAAAATCCATCTGGCATGCGACAAAATGCATCGGTCCTATGCTCTGAAACCACTAACTAGACACTTTACCAATAAAGGCCGTAATCTGCACACTGTACTCACTGACACTGTGCTTATTCATGCAAGTGTCTAATGATCGTATCCGAGAAGATTAATCAGCCATTGCCGTGTGTTGTGTAACACTACCAATCTGCCCTCTTTGCTATAAAACAATGGTGGTGGCATGTTGTGCCTGCCATCCAAAGTGTGTTCCTTCATATCCTTGTTATCACCAGCAATTTGAACAAAAGAACCAGAAGAGATGGTGGATGGAATGATAATTCCATGCTCTTCTGAGTTGGATAACTCTTCCTTCGTCAGGCAGGTATCTATCGCCTCTATCTCATCATGTGAAGAGCATTGCCCCATCCGGTTTAGCAAAGTGATCAGCTCTTTTGAACCAGTTAAATGATGAACTGCCATAGCGAGACTTGTGTGCTTGGGGTTTGATACGCGAATGTGAGGATAAATGTAGGACTTCCTGAGCAAGCATAAGAATTGTACGTGCATCTGTTTTATTTAAACACTCCGGAGCAAACTCACTATCATCACCAAACTCATCAGTCGAAATAAGCCAACGTGGGAGCCAAAAGGCGGGTACACTCTGCCTGGTTGGGCATAGTTGTTTAGTCACCCGTAGACCTACTTTGCACAAATTGGCAATTGGTTTGATAGACTGCTGCATTCAGAACGCCTTGTAAGGATATTGAACTCGAGTATATTAATTCAGGGTTGTGTTTGCGTGCGGCTTGTGAAACATAACATCATTTCCAAAGGAATTTGATCAGTCGTAGTTTCACATGATGCTTCGTATAGCTGCTGGCATTTTCACGCGCTACACTCTGTTTTTCCATCAGACTGGTGTATTTGTTTAATAGGAAAATCCATGTCATAAGCCTTGCCAGCATTTAGCTTTGGCTGAATATCATGAACTAATATTGTAAATGCATCAGAATACATGTCCTCATTTCTTCCTTCTTTGGATGTTCGCTAATTAAGGTTAGATTTACTAATATACAACGAGTAACACACTTTATGGTATTTGACCTCCGATGCCACTAAATCGTTATTCACACTGCGAAGTAAATGTAACATAGCTTCATCGCCTGGTTCACAAGCTGCATGTTCAATAGATTTACATGCAGCAAATGTGCAAACATTTATTGGTTCTTTCACTTTCATATGAGTTTGTTTTTGCAAAATATACACTTAGACCAGTCCGTAACTTTAGCTTGCGATCTTGACTGTCTCTTAGGTTGTGATATAGCACTATCATTAGATTGCGAACCTTCTGAAGAACACAGGGAATACACTAGGTTTGATAAAATACTCAAGTTTTGCTGCTTGTATAAGATTTGTAACAGTAAGCTTTCTCTAATAATGCATTGGCTGGGGTCGTTCCATAAAATGTCAATCTAAATAAATTGAAAACACTTTTTTTTTTGCGGTTTACACAAATTGTCATCTGTTAAGATATCTATATGATATCCAGTTTCCAGCCTTATGCAGACACATATCAATGTGTCACATATCAATGTATATAATTGTGACTAAAAACACAGCCTATTTGAAAGATGGTCATTTGGTGGAATGTTTTGTTTTGATTAAATGGGAATGAATTTGAAATCCTATTTATACCTAACACTATCAATGTAGTGGTTGTGGTCACGAAACGGTGCACTGAACTAGCAGAGAAGTATCATCTACCGGGCATGTCAGGAATCAGCAGAACGTCACGGGAAATAATATATCTCATAACTCAACCTTGTATTGTGAACTGACTGTCTCGAGGACCGTCCTATAGCGACGATGGTATCTCGCCATCTCTTATTTTACCACAACTGAAATTGGTATAGCAACACATCGTAGTAGCGCCGAAAGCGTTCTACTATGGTACTGGGTGTTCAGACGGGAGGGTGTTTCTATATGGGGGTTCGCTCGCCACCCTCACAACCTGCGTACCGACCGGGATCTTCCTTCTAGCGGAGATGGAATGGATGATACAATGCTGTATTCTATTGATGATGACTCGTTTACTGAACCTCTCTTAATCCTATAGTTTAACATAAAATTCCAAATTCGAGTCACGTGTCGCTTGCCTATTCTAAACCTATCTACTTAACTACAATCGATTCCTAAGAAAGAAGTATTATAATAAAACACAACAAAGTTAACCTTAAGTAGCCTACTTCTCCGTACCTGACCAGCCAGCTAACCGCATAGCTGTCAATCTCACTACTCACTAGCTGTCACTCGCAGTTAGAGACCGCTGTCCTAGACTGTCCGAGTCCGTAACCGTAACTCTCCCTAACTGATGTCCGTCGTCAACATTGGTCCTGTCTTAAATATGATTCTGTTGTTATGCCAACAAATTTGTGTGTGGTAAGTGATGGCGTGTCTGAGCGTGAATGTGGCCTAGAAGTATAATTAACTAATTTAACTAATAATAATTAAAGTATATAATACAATCGTATAAAAGCATATTATAACATGGGTACATTGAATAACAGGAGTTATACTCTGCACGTGTCCATTCCGACTAATAACTGATTGTTCCATTGTGGGCGTGTCGATTAATAGTCTATGCATATATTTGTCCATGTATTGCTGTAAGGCTCGTGACCTGTCTGTTCTAGTTTGTCACGTGTCACTGGGCGTGCCCATCATTCAGCATATTCCGTAGTCGTGTCGTCGAGTGTGCGTGTCTGCGCGTGGCTATTATCAAGCGTATGCGTGCGTTCGTGTGTGCGCTCTTGATGCAGATGCGCCCGTGTGTGCGTGTGTCTCTATGCCTGTCCATATGTGCTTGTGTGTACATGTGGCTATGTTACTGTACCATAATACCTCATTTCCGGCCAGTTCCATTTGGGCCGAAAAGACTGTGTTAACATGTTTTCGGTTAAGTCAAACCACTGCATCACTCGAAAACGTGTAGAATCGAGCAGAATCCTTGAACTGTACTCGTTAATACTGCTGCATCTCTCTTCACTGTTCTGAACATTGACATTGAGTTTTTAGTTTGAAGAGCTTCCGGAAATAATGTCAGACATAAGCTGACTTTTGGTCCAGGTGAACAGCATAGTGGAAGACTTGTGCCAACAGAGCTTTGAATGCATGTTGCATGGTCCAACTTTAACAAAGTTTCGGAAAATTTGAAATAAATTCTTAGAAACTAGAACATCTTCGCCATGGAAAAGTGAGCTCTCAGCATTTTAAATGTGTTACATTGACATGGTAGACGATCTTTTGCGTGGCTTTCTGCAGGATTCTCAATTCTCTAGCTCAATGATTCCGCCGTGCTTTGCTTATGACAAATTGAATTATTCCAGATACCTACCAGCCTACTACGCATAAATGGCCAACCTTCAAAGACCACCCTGGTGTGTATGAAACCTTTAAGGTTGGCGACTTTTCTATTCAGATCTCTCGTACTAACCCATTTGGGTGAATCCCAGTTGATCAAACCACTGAGGTTATAGTGAACAAAGACACACCATCCCCAGGTGGCACAATAAGGTTCAGTCTCAAATTTATCGCTGTAAAGAGGTACTATGTCTCAGCTGAACATCGGAGTGCATTCTTAGGACAATTGAGTGACATGATTCAAGAGAACAAATCTAAGCTACGTCATGTAGAAGATAAAAGGGCCAATGGTTCAAAATGATGAAGAAGCTGCATCAGCAGTTGTACGCCTAATAAAAAGCTGGTTAAAACACATTTATGAGAACCAGGATCTCTACTGCAAAGGCAGCGCCTCGGGATATTGCCTTTGACATGATGAAAGCATTTGGGATTGGTGGGGTGGGGGGGTATATTAGCTTCAAAGATGAGAGACTTAGAGAAAGACACACCTGAAAGGAAATTCAAAGAGCCAATAATAATTAACAAATTGAAAACGTTCAGTAACCTGTGCACGAAGAAGCTGGTGAAGACACGTGGGAGGGCAATCGTCTTGAAAGCAGACAAGTCACTTTTTGGTGGCATCATGGTGATAGCACAAGGATACCATATTCAGATGTTGGATATCCTTTCCCATCCTTTGGGGCTTTTGCCATGGGCCATGAGCAATACCAGATGGGTTGTTGCGAAAAACCAACAGCTGCTTTGATTAAATTGTTACAGAGAAATGTAACGCTTGCAGAGGAGGTACAAAGAAATTCTGCAACTGTTGTGGATAGGATGTACCTAGTACAGCAAGTAAATGATGGTCAAACCAGATTTGTGATGTGGCTAAATCGGTCTTGAATATGGCACCGAAGGATGGAGGTCCGAGTCAGAGTATTAACTTTGTTCCTGAAATATGAGGAGAACAGTGAAAGATCTATAAGAGAAAAGGGCTCTGGTTCTGGACATAAGCTACATGGTGCCACAGTCTCACAGATTGTGAGACAATGGAGGACATTTCTAAATCGTGTCACCAATAACACCAGTATAATCACTTTTTTATTTAATCAATGAAAATAATAGAGTATACACAGACTTTATATGAGAAGGTACTCTTTTCTAGTGTCAATGACAAATGCTACAAAATTACATCAGAAGGTAGTGAGGAGGTGCCCGCTCTAAAGTGTATACAAGAATGAGTTAATGTGCGCATATTATTGCATGCAGCACATGCCGCAGACGAGTGATAACGGACAATTGTAATTAGTTCCGAAGACGCTGTATTCGTCATGTGCTTAACCTTGTATGAGGACATTAAGTGGCCATTGTTACAAAAACGTGGTACCAGCCCACGCACAACGGTCCTTGATATTAGAACGATAGGAACTGCTGTTGGCAGAGATGTCTGATGGGCTCTCAATGGAATGCATGCATGCAGCCGATATGATAATGTGCATGCACTTGCTGGCAAAGGCAAAGCAAATGCTCTGGAATTTTTTAACAGCAACGCAGAAGCACAAGACAGATTCTGGGAGTTGGACCAGGAATGGGATCTCTCTCCAGAGATCATGGGCAAACTAGATGCCTTCTTCCCGCCTCAAAAACATCTATTGTGACAGCCAATGACTTGAGATATCACCTGCCTTGTGCAAAGACAGGAGAGATAGAAAGTTACCAACTGCTATCATGCAGGAACAGTTTAGTGAAACATGCACAATATGAAAATTATCAGGCTACAATATGGAGATGGTGTTTCGAGCAGGATCCAGTCACGAAACACTGTGGGTAGATGCTGGAAATTAGAAAAAGAAAGATTTTTAGCAGTTTGGTGTGCACTGGTTGTCCTGGATCTACTAGCCTAGAATTATTTCAGGAAGTGTGGCCTGTAAAAATTTGTTTGCTTGGCGAATGGACTCCAATACACTAGCATGTATAAAATCCAACAATTACCAACCACGAATCAAGTACAAAGAAGCAAGTACATGTTGCTGAGGACGAATTAGAAGTTGAGTATGGGTATTAACTGTTTGACTGCTGCAGGCCACCAGATAAGAATTTAAATGGGTAATAACTCTGGAGCTACTGAACATTTTGAAAACATTGACTTTCAGTCAAATTGTTTTCAAAGTATTCAGCAGATCCATGTTTAAAGCCCATGGAAAATGTAGTCTGCAGAAACTCAGTAGGCAGAGAGTTAGGTTGATGCTGTACATTTAACACTACTTCAACTTGGGACTTTGAAGCAAGGCCCACCATATAGCCAATAGGCAATAAGAATTGTCCAAGCTAGGCTTACTAGTAAAATGGTAAATCATTCATTAGCGATTGCATTGATTGTACTATAAATATCTGTATACCTCAAATCTTGGTCATCAATACCATCATTCTGGGCACGGGTTGGAAGGTTTATGGTGATTTTGACCAGGTATACACCATTAAGCATGGGGATATGCATCCACTTGTGAAATGTTTAGTGCTCGTTTGCATAAGGATGTGTAACGATAGTGTCAAACATAGGTAGATAGTCATCATACATTAAGCACAAATTGGGAATACTACAAATTACCAAATTTCTGCCCATATTCACTAAAAACAACAAGATGATTTTACCTAAATAAATTAGAAATATTTTAATTCTGTTTAGTGAAGATGTACGTATTACTATCTGGTTACCTTATCACAAGATTTCACCGCCACATTCAATATGAATACATTTTATACAAGTATCATAAATAATGAAACCCCTCGCAAAATTGACTGACACTTAGACAAACCCGATGTCGGAGTAGGGTTTCAAAAGGAGGGTAAAATACAGAAAGCTGTGGGCGTGGCAATGCTATCACATATTTCCCATCGCTAGGGATGTAGATATTACCAAAGATCACTATGAGCATTCGTCCCACCACCACCCCACCCCAACTCCAACCCTTCCCCACCCCCTCCAGGTGGTAGCGATGACCCAAATTTCAGGTCCTGGCTCATGAACTATAATTATGTATCCGTGCGTGCGTGCGTGCGTGCGTGCGTGCGTGCGTGCGTGCGTGCGTGCGTGCGAGCGAGCGAGGGTGCGTGCGTGTGTTGTAATCTTTAAGGCGTTTATATGCTAGTTCCTAATGATAGGGTCTAGACTTACGCCTGGCTTTTGTGGTTTCTGGTGAATTCTTGAGAATTCTTGTGACATAGGTTTGTGCATTTGCTTGCTTGCTCGCTCGCTCGCTCGCTCGTGCGTGCGTGCGTGCGTGCGTGCGTGCGTGCGTGCGTGCGTGCGTGCGTGCGTGCGTGCGTGCGTGCGTGCGTGCGTGCGTGCGTGTGTTCATCGTTGTCTCTTGATTTTGTCTCATGTTGAAGATGGCACGCACTGTTCTTGTCCGTGGCTGTTCTGTTGCTCCTCACGCTTGGGCGCGGGGGATGGTGAGGGCCTAACCTGGGCCTAGCGGGGATGGGGATGAGGATGGGTGGGTGGGGTGGTGATGGGTTTCTTTGGGGTGGGGGGGGAGGTGAGAGGGGGGGGGGGTACGTGCGGTTATATGACCTGCTCTACCCTTTGGGCAGCCCGTATAGTGATTTCGTCCGTCTGAGGACGAACTCAATCAGCCATCCGGGTTGTATCCCTCCCTAGACCCGTTGAAAATGTCCATTCAGCATCCGGTTTACTTTGATTATACCGAAATTTCTTGCCTATCTGGTCCTAACTCACGTTCACACAGTGATAAGCACTGTATGACGGGACCTCAGTTTAAAGTCCCATCCGGGAAGACTAGATATCCAAGCTTTAATGGAACCTTCCAGTTTATCCATCCATCATATGACGTCATAATCAACTACGTGACGTGTAGAATGACGTCATAATCAATGGCGTCATGAATGTCATAGATAGGTCTGTCAGTAACGCATAATTGGTGACGGACTAAGCGTTTTGTACGAATTATATGATTTACTATTTTATAATGATGCTGTTGAATATTTTGAAACTAATTTGACTATTGTAGATAGTGTAGAGGGAGAAAGATGACACCTCCACACTCGTCTCATCCGTAAGTACCGACTTTGTTGGGAAACTAAGTCATCAAAGATTGCGGGCTGACATCCGCATACAGAGGCAACTCTGACTATGTCTAACCTTCTAACAAGAAACTGTGTTCGACATCCTCGGACAACGCAATCTTCCCAGGAGCTTACCATAGCTACGTGGAATGTACGTGGCCTGACTGCAACATCAAAGAGGCAAACATTGGGTGCAGACTGTGAACACTATAAAATCGACATCACATGCATTCATGCATTGAAGAGACTAAAGTAGCTAAACACTCAGAGCAGCAACTTCAGACAGGCCATAAGCTAGTACTCATGGAGCAAAAACAGGCCACTTACCGTGGATTAGGCTTCGTAATCGGACCAAGTTTTGGATACATCAGTGATCGCGTTGCATTTATCGACCTGGCTATACCAACGCGAAAGTGCACCACCACTAAGTGTCGCATAGTCAATGCATATGGACCAACTACCGAAAGGGCCAAAGAGAATCCAGCTATATTAGATTCCTTCTATGCAGAACTGAGCTCCGCCCTTACTATCCCAGCTAGATGGCAATTGTTCATTTGTGGCGATTTCAACTCCAAGCTGGGTAAACTCGGCATTGCGGACAAAAGTTCAGGACTTGACTCATGCATGGGATCGTATGGAGCGGGCACATGCAACAGCAATGGAGATGCACTGGTGGCATTCCTTAGTTCCAATGGCCTATTTGCCACAAATACGGCTTTCAAACACCCATGTCGTCACCGGACAACACGGACTGGACACATTGCAAAGCCCCAAAAGGTTCTAAGGCTACAAAAGCTGTCTTCAACCAAATAGATTTCATACTATGCAAGACAGCAGAAAAAACCCTACTTCGGGATGCTCGTTACTATGGAGGCACAGACCTCAATTCTGACCATAAGCCAGTCATTACACGCCTCCATATGAACCAGCTCTACCTAATGTATAAACGCCATACCAGGCAAGAGGATAGAGTCACCTACAACTTACCCAAGCTCATCAGCGACACTGACACTCAAATGTCATACAAAAAAGCCCTCGGGGAGCAGATAGCTAACATCGACGTCAGCTCCGATCCAAACGAAGTCCTAACCAAAATACTGATATCTATGGAATCATCAGCTACTAGCACCATAGGTGCTCTAAAAACAACAGAACTAGGTATACTGACGACCTTCTCATAGTAAAACTGTCAGCAGAACAGAAAGCGTTACATCTGCACATCTATCAAAGTGGCCAAAGTGAAGATCGCACCAAACTAACCCAGGAACGCAATAACATTCTGCGCCACATTAGCGAATGCTTAAAAGATCTTGCTATCCAACAAGCAGACGCCCTAGCAGATGAGATCACTGCGACGGGTGACTGCCACAAAATGTTTCAGGCAGCCCGAGCCCTGAGAGTTGCTGACTACACACCACCACTAACTGTACACAACTGAAGGACACTTTATCGGGACTGACCAGGGCAAAGCCGAGGCAATTCGAGAATGGTTCAAGGAACAGTTCACTGACCACGATGATGAACACTTGCACCCATTCTCAGGAGACCCCAGGCCATTACTAACACCAATTAATACAGCAGAGGTTGAGGAGGCACTTAAATCCCTAAAAATGGACGTGCATCTGGACCTGAAGGCATGAACAATGAACTATTCAAATATGCAAGTGACATTATCTCAAAACCAATCACGCACATAATCAATTCAGCTTTTATGCACCACATTCCCATCGACGCTGCGGGCCAAGGCACCCTTATCGCACTACCCAAGCCCAAGAAGCCACCTGGCCCCAGCCAATCTGTGGCCCATTGTGCACCTTAACATCATACGGAAAATCCTATCCAATGTTACTCTATGCCGCATCCGAGACAATATCGACGACTTCACCGGATCATGTCAAAGTGGCTTCGCAGATATTGTATGGGCTCAACACATGCTTGTGTCGGTAGTCATGTCCAAACACTGGAATTTCCACAAAATGGGCATTGGCATGTCACGAGCCTTCGAGACAATTAAACGCTCAAGGATCCTAGATGTACTACGCCAGGCCAGTTGCAGTTGCAATGAAAATGAGGTACGACTAGTGAGACTACCGCTTGCAGACACCAAGCTGAGAGTACGAGTCAAGTCAGTGAAGTCTGTAGAGTTTGAGACATCAATCGGCTCCCCACAGGGAGATGGTCTATCCCCTGTGCTCTTCACCTGTTAACTAGCTGCTGCATTGAAATCTCAACAAGACCAAACTCACCCCCCCCACCCCGGTGTCATGCCGCTAGAGATGGAATATGCCGACGATGTGGACGTTATAGATGGGGGAAAAGAAACCTCTTGACGAACTTCTCCCAATAGTTGCCAGCAAACTAAAAATTGAGAATCTCTTTATGAATGAATCCAAAACAGAGTTCACCCACATATATCTATCTACAAAGCATGAAACTAAAGAAAATGACGATCCACTCCGTGGCGGCGAACCATGGAGGAAAAGTAAAATCCTGGGCTCACTGCTTTGCAGTACTGCTGACATTGCTGCACGCTGCATCATGGGGAACATAGCTTTCCAGTCCTTCTGGAAGCTATGGATTCGTAGATCAAAGATGCCCTTGGTAGAAAGACAACGTTTATTAATTGCAACCTGCGTATCCTTGGTGATGTATAACTGTAACAGCTGGGCAGCTCCAAAGGCAGCTCTAGACAAACTTGATGCATGCCACCGCAAACACTTACGCACCATCACTGGACACTGATTGCCAGAGAGCATAATTTTCAACCATGCACTATATAAGATGTGTAATACATCGCCGCTGTCTGTAAAAGTCGCCCAGCAAAGATGGTCCATGTTTGGCCATGTGCTAAGGATGCCAGAAGACACACAAGCACAGAGAGCCTTGGAATTCGCCTTACTCGGAGCCAGCAAATACAGAGCCAGGAGAGGACAGCATTGCATAAATCTGCTAAGCGTGCTACGAGGTGACCTCAAGAAAACAGGACCAGGTACACTCAAGAATGGACCTGAGGAAGCTAAGGATTTTGGCTGAGGACAAGACACTGTGGGCAAAAGTGAAGAAGGACTGATTGCAGCTGTAGGATGTTTCTACTACTACAGCCGCAGAATACAGTAATCATACATACAGATAGTGTACATATGTTTGAGGGCCTCGTTAACATCAGGCAACTGACAATTTACCCTCGAGAAATAAAGATTATTATTATTATTATTATTATTATTATTATTATTATTATTATTATTATTATTTTTCTTAAGCACCTAGTCAAATTAGTTTCAAAATATTCAACAGCCTACCGGTATAGTTTTCTGGAAATTGATATCTAGGGAGTTCAGGGATCGACCGCTCCCAACGCGAGCCAGGTATGGGTGGAGCTTAGCTAGAGATGTGCGGCGCATGGCGAAAACTGGAAAGCTCCATTGCCATATATATTCCATTGTTCAGAAAACTAGTAAAGCGGTTTTCAAGTTGATAATACATACAGTCTAAACATCTTTGCTATTGTATTAAACAGATGTTGAATGTTGACGTCATCGGGATCTTATCCCAAAGAACTGCGTTACGTTCCGTAGACAGAACATTTTTTCCGTCCGGCGAAAGGGTTCCGATTACCTTAGTTTTACGTACCTTTCTTACGTGATTGAGTCAGCAACAAAAACAATGTACGCCAGCCTGTGATACAAGAATACTTAAAGGGATGCTAATCTCATCTCAAATGTTGTATTGCGATAGAATATGGTTTATAGATTCCATATCATTCATATCCTGTCACATTCCCGTATCTGTATCATAATTATCTGCTTTGTAATATCACGTAAATGTTGATCAGTGATCGCCACAAGTTTCTCTCCACAGACGATAGATAGTGTGTGATGTGATGTAACTGGCAAATCATTACATTCTTTAGTATTATGCAATATTCATCCCGTTATTATGTAATACTCGTCCCGTTGCTATAGGCAGCAAAAATTTCCCGTCGAATTAGTTTCAAAATATTCAACAGCTTACCTGTATGACTGCTTTTATACAGCATTGCCAAACTATAGCTGGCACCTCTGTGACTGAGTGTATATACCGAGGCAGACACGCTAGAGTTTTTCTGATTGGTTGAAAAGTAAATCATGACAGCCATCATCAACATTTACCTACTAAAGCCTGAATATCTTTCGTTGTTGGCATGATAAAATGCTAAAATGTCAGGGATGGATAAGGGGTGGCAAATTCTATCACCTGAATGGTTAAGATACGGTGAGATTTCCTTTAACAGATGAGTGTTTCTCATCTCAACCCGGCAGTCCAAGAATCTCACTTTGAAAGTATCGGCTGGTGGCTAGCAGAACTGGGTTAGATTGTAAATATAACTAGAATGCTCAGTCGACGGCGCTCCATCACAAATCCCCCACGCGTTAGCCAGCTTCAACGTTCTGCATTCACACACCCTCCAGCCCACCATCACCACCCCCCCCCCCCATCTTTACCGCATACCCTAACCCCTCTAGGAGGGGGTGGTGGGGGGGGGGGCAGAGCCTTATATAACCGTCGTGTCGCAATCGACACTCATATGGGTACCTCGCATAACAAATCTGGTGGATTTCCGTCAACTTGGACCTTCTATACCTATTCCTACCCCTCCCCCACCTCCGGGGGCCGGATTCTTATATAAACGTCGTCTAGAATTCCGCAATCACATGGGTAACTCATGGGCCTATACCAAATTTGGCTAAATTCCATCAATAGGTTTCGGAGGAAATAGTCAGACGGATTGATGGACTAATGGACGGAGGCAATTGACATTTCCAGTTTTAGCTATGCCCCGCCCATCTGTTATTAAGCTCCACCCAGACAGCGCTCGTGTTGGCAGCAACAGCGCCCCCAGTCAAACTAGTTTCAATATATTCAACAGCATGTTTATTAAATAGTAAACACGTACAATTTGTTACAAAGATTTAGCCCGTCAGCAATTATGCGTTCGTGCTTAATACAAAATTATATTGACTGTTTTTAAAGTAATTGGAATGGAAGTTGTCAAATTAGTTTCAAAATAATAAACAGCTACCTAGAAATTTAGATTCCGGGAATTCCGATAAACACGCGGACAAAGTAAGCGGATCCTGTATAGAAATGACCAGGCATAACTGGAACTGGATTTCTCCATTGAATTAGGCGAGTTCCTGTCTTTAGTAAGGGCGGTTTTCGATGGACCGAAATGTCCGTTATATATACACATACGGGGTTGACTGTACGCGTGTATGCAGCATGTACGTGCATATGTGCGCACTCAGGCACGTACACGCTTTTCCCTATCCAAATCACCGCCAATTTCCATTTAACCCCTTGAACTGTGCATTAAATCTCATTTTAAGTAACTATACAGGTAGCCAGGTAAGCGCTTTAATATTAAAAAAATAATTTAACAGGCGGCAACAGCTCCCAGCCGAATTATTCACGAGAATAGTTATTACATTGTAATTGAGTTTTGTTATCTGGTCTTTCTGGTTAAAATGGTTAAGTAAGCATATTCATTATCTTTCAAGATGTTCCTATTATCGCAGAACTCCAGGGCTCCGATAAGATTGCAGTGAGATGAGAAGTGGGTGGTGGGGTATGGTGGGTGGCGGGAGGGTGGTAGCAGTAGGAACAAAGCATATCGCAGAGGATGGATGGAGTATGTTGAAGACGATGCTACTACGTCCGCATCATCTAGCGTTAATCTATGTTCCTGCTTCAGATCTAAAGAAGCTGATAGTCTGGCATGTTTACGCATCTGCCACGATCTGTGTGACGTGCTGACGTACGTACAAATACACAAGCCAATAGGCTATATATGATGGGTGTGTATGAGCTGTGTGTGGGGTGGGGATGGGGAAGGGACCGCATCTGGTGGTGGTGTCGGGTGAAATGGAATCCATCGCACGCACACCTAATCAACGGGTGAACAACGATAGTCATGACGTCTGTTTTGGAGAATCATAAAATGATTATTACCATATCATGATGAGGCGAGTTAATGGGTCGGTACTGGATCAACACCGGGCTGATACCGCCCGTTAGTATCGGCCCGGTATTGGCCCAGTACCGGGCCAGTACCGACACATTAAGATTCGCTATCAGTATATTGTTACAACAGGCTACACCAGTCTGTACATTTATCTTGCTTTTTAGTTGCGAGGGTTTTTTGATAGTAAGTGGGGTGAATGGGACGAATGTTCATTCCTCCTGTACTCTGCACCTGTACTGATCTTACTAGGAACTTGTTCAAGGTCGAGCAATTAAGATAAGAAAACGTGGCAGTGGCACTTCGTGGAGATAATTAGACAGCGTAACTCATTCATAAGGCTATTAGGATAACGGTATCCTCAGTATGCCTATCACATTTGCTGATGGGGGTGATTGAGGTGGGGTTGGGTGGGGATGAGTGGGATGCAGACAGTGGAGATATTAGGAGGCTGGTGGTCTTAAAGTGGATGGTATAGGCAGATACTACGATATTCAGTACACGTATTTTGAATTCATTTGACAAAAATCCTGTCGTTACTCCCAGACTGTCACAAATCACAAATCTACAAGCTATACAGCTGCGACGCACTATAATTCCCTAACCCTAACTTTTGTCCGAATTGTTAAAAAACTTTACAGACAGACAGACAGACGCGGGCGGGCGGGCGGGCGGGCGGGCGGGCGGGCGGGCGGGCGGGCGGGCGGGCGGGCGGGCGGGCGGCCAGGCAGGCAGGCAGGCATGCATGCAGGCAGGCAGGCAGGCAGGCAGGCAGGCAGGCAGGCAGGCAGGCAGGCAGGCAGGCAGGCAGGCAGGCATGTAGGTAGGTAGGCAGGCAGGTGAGCAGGCAGGCAGGCGGGCGGGCTGGCAGGCAGACAGGCAGGCGGGCGGGCGGGCGGGCGGGCGGGCGGGCGGGCAGGCAGACAGGTGGGCGGACAGGCAGGCAGGCAGGCAGGCAGGCAGGCAGGTAAAATGCGAGACAGACAGACAGACAGACAGACAGACAGACAGACAGACATACGGACGGATGGACGGGTGGATGGACGGGTGGACGGACGGACAGGCAGGCGGGCGGGTGGGCGTGCAGGCACAGACATGCAGGCATACATATACTAGTTGCAAGTTGCAACTAAAAACATTGTCCGAAAACCGTGTCAATTATGGTTAAAGTTCGTGTGTCCGAGTAAATAGAGAAACATATGCACGACGTATGAGATGCCTATTGAATTCGACACTATTTCTTTGAGAAATCCTGGCCTGTACAGTGTACCTGGTCTGTACAGTGTACAGACAATAAACTAAAGAAATATGACGTCGAATAGCTATAACTAATAGCGAGTCAGAGCATGCTTGGTAAATTACATAGGAATCAACATGCATCTTAATTCACGCGAAAAGGTTTCTCCATTTAATGGGACACGCGAACTTTGCTTATCTTCAAGGGAGGTAATACCAGAAGTAAATGTATTTATGCGCATAGCGAGTTATCTTCCGTTAGTAATACCTGTTAGACAGGCGTCAAACGACACTTCCGTGTCTAACGCTTATCACTAAAGAAAGATAACCCTTTATGCGGATACATCCAGCTCCTTAGGGTATTATCTCTCTTGAAGATTAACATTAACGCAACGTGTCCGAAATGTACAAAAATAATTTTCTCTTGACCTAAAAATGGTCTTCAGAAATATGCATTTGCAGACCAAAAGAAGCATATTTTGGTGGAAATTTACCACTGGAAAGCCTGGTTCAACATAGCAGGGTCAATATATGAAAAATAACCACCTAAACCCCAAAAATTACTCCAAAAAGTTTTACAACGTTTTATGATAGGGTTTTGTGCACTAAAGAACATACTAAAAGTCTACCATAATCTGACAATCGGAAAGTCATTATTTTCAAGATGGCGTCCAAAATGGTCGCCAAAATCATATAGTGCCCATAACTCGTTAACTATTCATACTAGACTGATGATTGTGGTGTCTACCCCCAGTACTTGCCATATACACAACTAACCAACACACAATTTAACGAATATGATGACAAGAAAGTATCACAGGTCATTGGTCCTTACGGTGCGGCTAGTTGAAAACACCCACAGTAAACAAGGATAATATTCACAGTAAGAAACAGAAAATATAAGATGCGGTCTTAACACCGGTCAAGTACCTATTAGCCATCAGTACCAATATACGGAAATAATTTAATGTTCAAGAGTATAGCTACTTGAGTACCTATTGGTAATCAGTATGGAACAGGTTCAAGAGTTACTGAAATTGAGGTGCTAACATATAAATAGTGCGAGATGGCACGATCTCTAATGCTGGAAAGATTTCTGCAGGAAGACATCCGCAAACAGGCTTCCGCAGGCATGCATCCGCAAGCAGGCATCCGCAGGCAGGTCTCCACAAGCTGGCTTCCACAGGCAGGTTGGATACTGCACATTCTCAGGACAGTGAAATAGAATGGTTCATGAGACGTCCATTAGATAGTCATTTAACTGATACAGAATCTAAAGAGTTTGTTGTAAAGTATCCGTCCGGCGACTGTAATATGAAAGCTGAGAGCAACCCATTAACAGAGAGGGCTACTAATATGAATAACTATGCATGTACAATAACTGGCACACGGTGCGGGGTACGTCGCATAGCTCTTGTGGCGCACCGAGCAAAGTCCCACCAGGCTGTGGTCGAAAAGTTAATTAATCACACGCGACATGCGGTGCGGAGGTTTGAGTTCACTTTTCAGCGTCGTTGGCTGATCCGGCGAGTCATCCACCAAGGACCATCATCAGCTCTACATCCAGTAGAACACATTTGGGCCCACACGGCCCATCCGCGGAAAGACAAGACTCCCTTAGAAAAGTCTGGATGCAGGAGGTATAACCTTATTTATTCCCCCCCCCCCCCGGCTGGCCATCCGGGAGCATCCAAAATTGTTGTATCGCAGTGCTGTCGAGAACTGCTTACCGGCGCGGGTGAGCTGAAATCCGAGTGGCACCGTGGTGATGTTCTGTGTATCGCTGTCGGTTAGCAGTTACACACGTCTAGTCCGCGCTGGTCCAGCAGTCCTCCTGACGGGTCGACTGGGTACCAGGAGCGACGAGAACGATGTGATTTGAATAAATCACGGGTACCGACTCGGTACACTATAGGCATACATTCTCTCCCAATCTCGAAAACCTCTCCTATAGGGCTTATATACGCGTACTATCCTACTCAGCGGGCGTGCTTGGAGCGAATCCGAAACGGCCGTTCCGTCTCCAGCTTAGCTGGGACTGTCAGTACCCGTCCGGTTGATCCATGCTACAGATCACAACCATAGTATTCAACCCGACCTTTCACGGCGAAAGCCCAATCATCTGAACGACTATTACAATACTCCAGAACTGGCCGTATGAAGAAATCCGTCTTAACATAACTATAGTCTGTGCCTTCTATCATGATCCTACAGCCACAGAAAAGACAATCGGTGGACGCTCACGTGCTTCTCTAAGCTGCTATGGAGGGTCTACTTTATTTTTTACAAGTTGTTTTCGTATATCTGTTGGGTTTATATACGGTTTACGACAGCTCTGATTCACAATTGTCCCAACAGCTCCTTTTTAAACGAATTTCAACCTCATGACTGGTATCTTCAATTTTTTCTCTGCAGATGGAACACATTTCTTGGCTGACACTGGCTGTACTCATTGTTAGATCAGAAAGAGACAGGGTGTGAGTTATATACCGTAACTCGTTTTATCTTTCCGACAAAATGAATAATAGAATGAAGAGATAGGCTAGAAGAATAACACAAGCAATTACAACTAAAAAATAGATAGTAGTGCAGACGACACGGCCAAAAATTAATTTCCATTTACTCTTTTTCTCAATGATTCTTTATTTACTTCATAGACAATTTTCTAAAGGTACCCCAGGCTAGATGTGATGTTATAACCAATGCCTGGAAATACGGCTATCATGGAGACCATACTGAATTTCTTAAATATCTTATAACCCCATGCCATTTTACCTGGCCTTAATGTGTTGCTAGGCACCATGAAGCTGTGGGTAGACACCACAATCTCACGGCATATTACGAATAGTTAACGACGTATGGCCGTTTTTAGGATTCCCGTGACCATCTTGGGGTGCCATGTTGGATTGCTCAAATATCTAACAACCCCATTGCACTCTACCTGGTCGTAATGTCTTGCTAGGCACCATGACACTGGGGGTAAATACCAAAATCGCCGGTCTAGTATGACTAGTTAATGACTTATGGCTATTGTATGGTTTTGGTGGCCATCTTGGACGGCATCTTGAAAATAATGACTTTTCGATGGTAGCCTTTTAGTATGTACTTTACTACACCAAGCCCTATCATAAAAAGTGTAAAAGTCTTTTGGAGCAATTTTTAGGGGAGGTCAAGCCATATATTGACTACAGACAGTGAAATTCGGTGGTAAATTTAAAAACAATCTTCTCTTGGCCTGCAAATGGGCATTCACTGAGGAAATCTTGTTTTATTTTCTTGAACAAATTTATCCATTAGGGGTGAAAAGTAAAAAAATACAGTGATGGTTATTAGTAGTACATGGTAAAAATTTTAAATATTTTAACTGAAATTGGAGGGTAATGCTATCAACGCTGGGATCCGATCTGACACTCAAGTAGCTGACTTCATAACCTCACGTACTAACTGACGTCACAATCAAAATGACGTAGATCAGTTCCAAATCCGAAATACCATCACAAAGGTGTACGAATAGTAAGCCTTGATGATTTTACAAGTTCTGTTGAATATTTTGAAACTTATTTAACTGGAAGATGTTGCTGAAGTAATAACTCCCAGCAAAATTAGTTCCAAAATATTGAACAGCTTACTTTGAAATTTACATTCTGGAAATTCAGTTCTCAAAGTCTCAAATCGATTCCAACAGAGTGGGTGGAACGTAGCGAGAAATGGGTGGGGAATAGCTAGAAATTGATCCATATATTTCAAAGCAGCAGTTATGGATAGATAAAAACTACTAATGGCACATGCGCGGTTTAACATGCGGGTCGTTATTTTTCTCCCATCCCATCCGACCCATTCTATCTCTCTGATGGGATAGTATTGTGGTGTGAATACAAATCCGTGTCTTTCGTTTAGTTGTTCTGGATCGCCGCTTCCACTATTGAGCCGTTCCAGTTGCGACTGTACACGCCTAGAACCAGGTGACTGACTTTCCATAGAGTGATGCCAACAGTTTTCAATGGGTCTTCTTACTATTTCGTATTTTGTCTTTCTGGTAGGCATTACTTACTTAAATAGAATTGAGAAATCCAGTTTTAGCAATGCCCAGCCCATATTAAGCTAAACTCCACCCACGCTTTGCCCGCGTTTGAATCAATCGATTACTGCACTCTCTGAATCTCTATTTCCAGAAAACTACACAGATAAGCTGTTGAATTTTTTGAAACTAATTTGAGTGAATGTGAGTGACTGTTGGCATCACTCTATGGAAAGTCAGTCACCTGGTTCTAGGCGTGTACAGTCGCAACTGGAACGGCTCAATAGTGGAAGCGGCGATCCAGAACAACTAAACGAAAGACACGGATTTGTATTCACACCACAATACTATCCCATCAGAAAGAGATGTCAAAATTGTCCAATCAAATTAGTTTCAAAATATCCAACAAAATGTTTATGAAATGGTAAATACATACAATTCGCACAACAACACTTAATCCGTCATCAAGTAAATGTTCGTGACGAACTTGGCTACGTCATTCCTGACGTAACTGAGTATGACGGCATCCTATACGCCATGTAGTTGATTATAACGTCATATGATTGATGGACAAACTGGAATCCTCTATTGTAAGGCTTTCTTGTGGATCCAGACCAAAGATTCGAGTGTATATATAACCACCTTTCTTGTCTCTTGTTTAACGCTGATACAAATAGGATCGGCATTTTCCCATGCTTTACTAGATACGATCCCAACACGAAACTGGATTCTTCCATTGGCATGTCACTTGTGCATTTGATACCATCAAAAGACCACTGGTTATTCACTTTCCACTTCAAGCCGCCCACGAGGATGACAAACTACGCCTAGTTGTTATTGCTATGTTCGTATAATCCTCCTCTTGATAGGAGCACCCATCGTAGTGGTAATAGTTAAAATCAGATAATAACCAAACGAAAATAGAATAAAAGCAAGTAATAAACAAGAGCAAACTAAATAAACAAGTACAGAATAAAACAACACCCTAAAACCAGCTAGAGTAGTTGAACAAGAGCAGTACAGAATAAAACAACAAACCAAACGAGGTAGAGTAGTTGAACAAGAGCAATATAAAATTCTAACATTAAGGCGCATTAATATCTAAGAATTTATCGTAAGTTTAAAACAGATAGTGAGACTCCTTCTGATCAGCATAAAATTAACTACTCGCATAAAATCAACGCTTTTTGCGAAATTTGACATATAAATGAGATCCCCTCTAGGAGATGGTTTGCCACCAGTGCGCTTCACCTCTTACAGCTTCACAGCTCTAACATCTGCTCAGGAACATTCATCGAGACGAAAAAACCTCTTTGATAAACTGCTTCCAATAGCTGAAAAACAGCTCAAAGTCGCAAACCTCTTCATGAATGAAGACAAACACGAGATCATACGTGCATATCTCTTTGACAGAACGTAAACACGTGCTGGTGGCAGCTCCGGGCGAGGAGAATGTGAGAATGAGCCAAACGCAGCAAAAGTCTCAATGACAAAGAAAACCTGGGTGAACCAAGAAGACCTGACGAAGCATGCTCAAAGACGATCTTAACCCCTCCTGTGTCTCAAAGCGCTCCAAATACTACTTGATATATCAATTAAACATTTTGACGGTTAATATTTTTCAAGATATTTTATTTTAATTGTTTTTTAAGACAATTTTTGTAAATTTACTACTGAATGTTTTTTCGCCGGCTTGACCATTAAAGGGGTAATGGTAAAGAAAATTAGTTTTAAGTGTCTATTTGCAGGCCGAGAGAAAGGTATTTTTGAAAATTTACCACTAGAATTACTGGCTCGGTTAACGAGACGGTCATTCTAGTGGTAAATATTTAAAAATAATCTTCTCTAAAATTATTTATTTATTTAAATTATTTAAAAATAATATTACATTGTAATATTAAATTAGCTACGGAGATGTTTCCGGTGAGTAAATTTACATCAATCTCGAGAACAATCTTTAGCTGTTCGTCGGGCAAAATTTTTGAAAATTATATTTAATGGGTTTTGTTGTTACAATTCGTAATCGTTTTGACATGTTAACCTTTTAACACTTATATCAGCAACAAACGACTTCTGCAGTGGTCTTGAGAAATGCCCATTTGCAGACCAAGAGAAGACTATTTTTGAAAATTTACCACTGGAATGACTGGCTCGGTAACCGAGCCAGTCATTCCAGTGGCAAATTTTCAAAGATAGTCTTCTCTTGGTCTGCAAATGGGCATTTTCTACGACAAAATTTAAACTTTCTTGAACAAATTCCAGGGTTATAGGGTTACATGATCTAAGGTATTGGTGTATATATATACATTGTATGGATACTGGTGTCGTCAAATCTAAATGTTTATTAAATTGTAATTTTACCAAAGACATAACATAATAGAGGAATCCAGTTTTACCTACGCCCTGCCCATCTTTAGCTAAGCTCCACCCACACTTCGCCCGCGTTTGTATCGATCGATCGCTGAACTTCCTGACTATCAATTTACAGAAAACTATACTGGTAATATGGCAGCAACAGCGCCCAGTCATATTAGTTTCAAAATATTCAACCGCGTGTTTATTAAGTAGTAAAAACATACGCTTTGCACAATAAAGCTTAGTCTGTCATCAATACGCCTTTCCCGCATTGACGTCATTACGCTGGGATTCCCCTAAATCAACTCTTAGAGCAAAACTATTGTCTGGCAAAGCAGTCAACTAGCAGCTGACAGGCATTGAGTTACTATTGCACTAAAATACACAGCAATTTAAGCCGTTCCTACGATAAACTAAAATCACTATATGCGTTATATCATACATCATTCGAAAAAGCGTATTCAATTGCCTAAACAGTAAAACATCATTTTAAATATTTTTGTAAAATATTCACTGATATTTGCGTATATAAAACACACCATTATACCTAGATTCACTAAATCAAGCGGACAATAGAGGCTATTTTATAATTACTATACAAAACTATACAAATGGATACAGATATGTATAGAAAATTGGCTTAGCTTTCCAATGATGTATGACTTCAATAATATTATGAAATTCGTTCTTTATATAACCCACTTAAAGTGCGTTGTATCTGATTTCATTAGTAAAGTAATGGTGTTTGCACCTGCAGGAAGTGGTATGCGCAACGCATTCTGGGAAGGTATTTTCGCAAAATACGCTAATGTGGGAAAGGTCTATTAATCGTTCGTGACAAAATTAGCTGAGTCATTCATGACGTAATTGATTATGACGTCATCCTACACGTCGCTTTTTTGGTTATGACGTCATATGATTTATGGATAAACTGGAATCGGTTATTCATACACTTTCGTGAAGGCTGCTACTCCGACTCTACTACTACTACTACTACTACTACTACTACTACTACTACTACTACTACTACTACTACTACTACTACTACTACTACTACTACTACTACTACTACTACTACTACTACTACTACTACTACTACTACTACTACTACTACTACTGTAGCAGCTCCTGTTCAAATTAATGTCAAAATATTTAACAGCTATAACCAGTATAGGCGTATTGAAATGGAGACACTGGCGTTGCACGGGGTTAGCCAAATAAAGCACAGGTATTGTCCCGCCATTTATGGCCATATATAACTTACATTTTCAGTCTCTATACAGATAATCAGTCACATTTCCATAAATTGTTAATAAATATCTCTTAACTGTTTGCATTGTTCTAGAAATGACCATTAGGCCTGTAATATCAGGCTGACTACCGTAACAGTAATCGATACTAGTTTGATCGATCTACCACGGGCAAACGTCTAACGTAAGTGGTCGATATTTAGGCCTTACGCGGCCGATGGATAAACCGCTGAGTCGTGGAAGGTTAACCAACCATCCGCTAGACATCGCCACAACATCCATATACACAGAAATAGCACACAGAATGTAAGAATGCGCTTATGCATATGCGTTTTAAGCTGTATTTATACAGGATACACTCGTCAGTGCGTATCAGGCGAGAATGGATCATGTAATTTAGTCGATCGTGATGGCGATCAGTGATAGCTTTAGCGTAAGACGTGTCCACACCAACCATATTGACCACCATGAGACCGGAAGTGGATTATGGAGCGAGGTAAGAGTTCTAGATATTTTTCTTGATGGTAAATCTCGTAAACTCTTCTGTGGTTAAAACGTCCCGCGATCAAAACAAACTCCTGTTCAGCTGGCTTACCCAAGAACCGGCTCTAGAGGAAACTGTTGAACTTTACTAACCAGGCGATAAGCATATGGCTCACACACCCTCACTATGCGCAGTAGTAATTGCTGGTAACACAGACCGGCTGCTACAGCTACACGTTGTTATATATTCGTGCTGGTATGTAGTATTTATCTCGATTTTAGTTGAATTGTCGTATATAGACAAAGTGGACTAGTTGCTTTATACATGGAGGATAAATATAGGCCCCCATCATCATCATCACCATCACCACCACCACCATCATCATCATCATCACCACCACCACCACCATCATCATCATCATCATCATCACTACCCTCCTGCATTATCTCCCGTTGACACCATAACAATCATATTATTTTAACTTTAATATAATAAGATTTCTATGGATGACATCCCTCTCCACATAAACACCCCCACCCCACCCAGATATCCCGCTTTGCGTCAGGAGGGCCACCTTCGCCCAGACACACCCCCCCCCCCCCGACCCTAAATGTCTAAATCCGCCCCTGCATCATCATCATCATAATCATCATCATCATCAACATCATCACCCCCTCCCCGCCTAACCGTCACCCAGATACCCAGCTCTGCGTGAGGAGGGCCACCTCCAAGACCCTACCCCTCCCCGTCCTTAAAAGTCTAAATCCATCCTTGCATCATCATCACCACCATCATCATTATCATCATCATATTCATTTTCTTGTTTTATTAATGAGGGAAATGGTACCCTACATGTCACCGACCAGCTAGGATGTGCTTTGTTAACCCGTTAACACTCAAATTTAGTCATGAAGATTTCAATTTTCTCATAGAAATTTCTATTTGCAAACCAAGAGAAGACTATCTTTGAAAATTTACCACTGGAATGACTGGCTCAGTTATCGAGCCAGTCATTCCAGTGGTAAATTTTCAAAATGTTCAATATTTTGAAACCAATTTGACCGGAAACTGTTGCTGCCTATGGCAGCAACAGATTCCTGGCGAATTTGTTTTCAAAATATTCAACAACTTACCCGTATTACTGCAATAATTGAAATGATAGATATTGGGACTTTAGGGTTGAAAGCGTTAATACGTGCGCCTTCACAGTGCATGGTCCAATGCACGCGTTTGCCGTGGATACGTGAAGCCTAGGACTACACGATTAAAAAGCCTACTTAAAGGCACACATTCACCCAAAATACTTGAAAATAAAATATTACATTTTTTTAACTTTTAAAGGTTTAAATTGTGTACGCTAATGTAATGAAACAAAATAAATATAAACCTATGCTCATTTTATTCGGTATAAATTAATTGTGCATTTTCATACCAAAATGCTTAAAAATTAAATTGTTGAAAAGAATTATTGTATACTTTTAGAGGCTTAATTAGATTGTGTGTCGAGATGAAAAAGACTACATAAATCTTTTTAATTTCGTAACGTATAAATTAATATAATATTTTAAGTTGTAATATTTTTCAACAATTTTAATTTTAAGCATTAGTAGAGGTGAGGTGTGCTGGCCCTTTTTCACACCTTTTTCTTTTGTTCTCTCCTTTGTTATTTTGACACGCTTTTTTCCTTTGATCTCTGCCGCCTTGGCAATTAGCCCAGCAATTTACAATTAAAAATAATATTAACTAAATCTTATTACAAATTTACTAGCTATTATGGGCATGCATTATGCATCATGCTAGACATTTCGTCATAGAGCGTGCGTATGTATATCTATGGATGGATGTGCTTATGAACAGGTTTGCGTGCATGCGTACATACAGGCTTGTGGGCATGCATGCATATGGCCAGGTGTGCATACGTAGGGGCTTGCAGGCGTGTGTGTGTGTATGCATGGGAGAGCTTGAGAGAGAGAGAGAGAGAGAGAGAGAGAGAGAGAGAGAGAGAGAGAGAGAGAGAGAGAGAGAGAGAGAGAGAGAGAGAGAGAGAGAGAGAGAGAGAGAGAGAGAGAGAGAGAGAGAGAGAGAGAGAGAGAGACGATATGTAGATGAAGTATGTGGAAGTTGAGATATAAAATACTGCAGTAGAGCTCTTAGACCCCTTTCAAGGACAAAATCTCCTTATCACAATTTCAGGTTATGCAAACAGGAAAGCGGTTAATGTTTGGAATAGACCTGAACCATTCCATTTTAGCTATGCACTGCCCATCTCTAACTAAGCTCCACCCACACCTCGATTGTGTTGGGATCGATCGATCTCTACACTCCCTAACTCGCAATTTCCAGAAAACTATAAATGTAAGCTGTTGAATATTTTGAAACTAATTTGACTGGACAAAGTTACCTCTTATAGCGGCAACAACGCGCAGTCAATTTACTTTCAAAGTATTTTGCATAAAGTTTATTAAATAGTAAAGACATATAATTCATACAACTTGACAGTCTGTTAAGCAATTATAACAGAATAACTGATTGCATGCTGCATGCTAATAGACCTTTCCATTTCTAGCTATGCCCCGCCCATCTCTATCTAAGCTCCACCCACACTCGATTGTGTTGGAATCGATCGATCTCTGAACTCCTTTGCTAGCAAATTCCAGAAAACTACAAGTGTATGCGGTTGAACATTTTAAAACTAATTTGACTGGTTGATGTTGGTTTAAATGGATTGTTGTAATGGATGTACGATAAGATATGCATCTTATAATGGTGTCTTCCATAAGCATAAATATATAATACATTGAAAACTGAAAGAATCATCGTATATAACACATCCAAACCCTGAGTGGACTTAGAATGGATTTCTTTTCTAAATATTGTGTGGCCGCTCGAGGCCTGTTAAAAATGTAATAGGTTGTTGTTATTAATCTAGCTTGATTGAAAACTAATTCGCTGAATTGTGTATAATGCGGAGGGTTGTTTTAAAGCTCAACTAGTTAATTTTAATCTGTTAGAGTAATAACTAACCGATTGTCATGACGCAATACATCGACCCTTGTACATTAGCATGGCTTAAAAACTCTAAGGTTCAGAAGTTTAATGATCAAGTCATTAGACTAACAGTCAGCTTCCACAATTGTCCATACATAATGTTTAGAATTAATCTTCCATGATATGCAACCTGTCAATAATCATTATCCTATGCATATTACCTTTAAGCTCGCCTCATTGGATGCCTTGAGACATGTAATTTAACGAGCGGCGGGGCTTCATGATTGAACAAGTTCCCATGAAAAGACATGCACCCTGTCAATCATATATGTATATAACTATACATTAACTCTTGTCAATCAGCATTATGCTAATTACCCTTAAGCTCACCTCATTGGATGCCAGTAGGCACGTGATTTAATGAGGGGGCGGTTCTTCGCGATTGAACGAGTTCCCAGAGTCAGGAAAAGACGAGTCGAGACATGTAGCCTGTCAATCATTCTTAAATACCATCATTAACCCTCGTTATGCGTCATTACACTAATTACCCTTAAGCTTGCCTTGTTGGATGCCAGGAGGCATGTGACTTAACAAGGGTGGGGCGTGGCTTCATGCTTGAACGAGTTCACAGAGTCCGGAAAAGATGAGTGCAGACAGGTAGCCTGTCAATCATCCTTAATTACCCTCATTAACTCTTATCAATCATTACGCTAAATACCCTTAAGCTCACCTCAATGGATGACAGGAGTCGCATGATTTAATTAGGGGAGGGGCTTATGGACATCCTCTACATCTAACATCCAATCACAACGGAGGAGGACTTGACCCTTTTCCTTGCTTGACTAATTGTCAAGGCAGCAGATATCAAAGGAAAAAAGGTGTCAAAACAACAAAGGAGAGAACAAAGGAAAGAACAAAAGAAAAAGGTGTGAAAAAGGCGCCAGATCGCCTCACCTTTACTAGCATTTTGGTATGAATATGCACTTTTAATTTATACAGAATGATATTAGAGATGCGAGTCAACTTCATAACTAAAAAAGAAGGGCCTATATTAATTTATACGGTATGAAATCGTATAACATATACGTTATACGCGGGGAGCAAGGTGCCCAAATTTTGGAATTTTGGGACCAGTCTGCTGTCAAAGGATGGCATATACCAAAATGATCCTTGAAACAAGGCGAATACCATCTCATTAGACATCCTTACGGATCTGGATGTTAAAGGTAACGTTGACCTTGAAATGTAGGTCAAGGTCGTAATTGTAAAGAAGGGTGTATGTCTGCCTTGAAAATAAGATTTAAGTGCCATTCTTTAATGTGTCGCATCAACTGAATTACAAAATGCATATTGCTATGCTCGAATTCAACATAGGACAATGCATTTAGCTTAGATTAAAATAAAAATTGAAATTATTGTATAGGAAATAGAGGCAATGTTATGGGATAGTGGATACCTCACTAATACATGCTGAAGATTTTGGTTTTTGATGTTTGTTACTGGCATAGACAAATCCATATATTATCTTTGATTCTTGTCTATGTTCTTGTTTTAAATTGCCATGAACCGATCAAGGGATTTCACAGGCTGCGGCAAAAGACAAGACAGTATCCAAACTCCAAACCAACGACAGATTATTAAAAAATATGGACTATGTCAGACTCGACGCGAAACTGAGCCTTTAGATAATATTAAATCTACAGACAAAGTAATACGGGCAATGCATATCTGACACACTGATGCAGCAAATACCTTGCATGCTATATAAATTGTGGCACATGGTTAGAAAACAAGAACATAGACAAGAATCAAAGATAATATATGGATTTGGAATCCCAGGCATTGCAATGCATACACACAACCAAAAACTCAATAAGGTTGTGGCAATAAGACAGTAACACCAATATCTCGGCTTATAGCCCATCTACAGAATTCAAAGAGTCTACCTCTTACATGTAGTAGTGAAATCATGGGAGAAGCAAATATGGAAAGAAATAATTAATGAAGTAATGAGTCTACTAAAGGCAGTGCGCGGGGCTAGCGGTGTCCAATATATTAGCATACCAGAATGAAGAGTGGCCAAGTTCAGATATGCACACATGAAAATGCGCCAAACAACTAGATCCGCATTTGAATAGCGCTTGAGGCAGACTCATGCCACACTTGTTCATAAATGTGCCCCCCATATCACAACTATGTCTACCATCGTTTTCTGAGTATGGCTGGAAACTTCAAAATGGCAACACGCTTCCTGTTACGACAACATCGGCTGCATGGTTAGCACAGACGGTAAGTACTTTCGCGTGTATGTCTGGCAAAAGCTGTAAAATAAACTGTTCTAGTAAATAAAGCCTGCCATTCCCTGCAATGTTGAATACAAATACACTGGATTCATTGTGAAATGGAGCTGTGTCCGAATAATGGAAACACTTGAACACTTGTTTATATATCTGACGGCAGTGATCAGACTTTTTTTGCTTCAAATTTCACTTCGAGGATTTATATAGGGACTGAGTTTTGAAGCCATGGCAAATATTAGCACTGGGACAGTTGACAGACCTTTGTTTTAGTTTCGTCATTTTATGTTAATTGGTGGTGTTTCCAGTAGTCAATATAAAATATGTAACATTCCTGGATATATCATGCGCAAGTGAACATGTCAAGTAGGAAAGGTAGCAATGCCAGCTAAGATTTCTTTCATTTCATTATGGTGAAGTACATACATTAATCCTCTAAAAAGTATACACCGTTAACAATACAAATTTTACGGTCACCTTTAAAGGTAACAATTGCTGTATCCCACTGGTCCGTTCCGCGTGAACTATTTTCTGATTGAGTAGTCTACTTTTGTTTCAATTTCAATTTCAAGTTTATTTGATAAGTTCATGAAACATATATACATGAAATATACAATGGCGGGTACATATATTATTTATATAATTAAATCCTGTTAGTTGTTCAGAGACATATAGCGCTTATATACAAAGTGATAATAGTAGTGGTCGTAAACTGATGATGATGATGATGATGATGAAGAAGATGATGATGATGATGGTGGTGGTGGTGGTGGTGGTGGTGGTGGTGGTGGTGGTGGTGGTGGTGACATCGTCATCGAGAAAAGCTTATGTAGATATGCAGTTTATATGAGTTCCCCTGCCTGTTATTAGCGAACGCAGTGAGCAATGGCTTCGCGCGAAGCCATCGCAAACGAAGTGAGCATGTATAGATAACATGTACGTATGTGTAATGAGGAAAATCAACAGAAAATGAGACAGGGAACCAGGCTAAAATACATACCATGCGACTGAGAAAGCTTTGTTTCCGGTCGCGAGCTTTTTTGCTTCCGGTTTCGGCTTATGATATAGCTTTTGTGGTTTCTTCATGGGCCCCCGTTGCATTATGGGATATGGTTCTTCATTATGCATATGTTCCCTAGTTATTTTAGGGCAACCTACTGCGCATTTTCAATGTCCAAAATTTGTGTGATATTGTTATCACGAAATAGCGTACATTTAATTCAGAATGTAAAACAGTTAAATCATCTGATGCAGACCAGATACAAGCTTTATTTATTCCTATTTATGCGTCTGTAAATGAAATATGTTTGGTTGACTGTCTAGTATTATTTTTAATGCTCATGGCCGCGGAAAGTCGTTGTTGTATTTAGCGCTGATAGCAGAAAATTTAAGGCCGGGTACCAGGCGATTCGCACCCGGATGGAAAGTACATTCATGTATATACTCGCAGACATGCATTAATTCCTGCTTTTTGTAGCTTATGTCTGAATAAACACGATCTAAAAATTCTAGCGGACGACATTTCATTATGACGTCATAATTATTATAAACTTGTTTGTATTTCCCCAAATAGCGAGGAGCACCGTGATACGTCAGCAGGCCTACAAATTTTATAAAGTTATTGGACTGGCGCAACTATTTAATGGTGCAGGCCCCGGTAAACGATGCAATAATGCTGGCGGATATCACAGAAAATGGGCAGACGCATTGTTGTGAATATCATAGACAGGATTTACCAGACTGTCCCCCATGCATGATTACAAATTAGCTTCGAATGTACTATACATGGGCATACGTATTTATGCCATTTCGACCCTGTACAAATTTGTCCTATTTATTTAAGCAATAAATGGTGGCTGCGTTCGCTTATAGGCATCGCCTATTTTCATATTAGTTTTTCTCAAATAGACATAACATAATTATAGACGATTTCTACATCATCGTTGCCCAGCTTAAATTGTGGTAGTTTTTTTATTTGTGTGTTTGACTGGTAGCCTACAACCATGTTGCATTCCGTGAGTAACTATTATGCTGACAGATACGTGTGATACTTACTATTTTCTAATGTAATAAAATTGAAGTCGACTGGACTCTTAAAACTTATGTAAGTTTTACTAAGGCCGTGTTTTCACTAGAGAGTTAGTCAGGAATAACGTCATGCACCAGTATGGCATAACGCCATACATCAGTATGGTGTTACTCCTGATTTTACATCTATAGTGAGAACACGGCCTATACTGTCAAATAGTTATTCACTGTTAAAATACCAGTCAGATATTACAATCGTCACCACAACAGAATTGAATCCTATAGATCGCTCATGGTGCATTCAAATGTGGATTTTCGTAGTTCAGTCATTTTCGACTGCACACGACAAGGTAATTTCCTGGTCATGAGATTCCGTTTGATTATTATGCTAATGTAGAGAGCTCACGGCAATGTTAAAACCTATAACTATTTATCTTCACGACAGCAGTGTGTCTTAATCAACCAAGACAAATCTTCTTTGAAACAAATAGAAGCTGGAGTTCCACAAGGTTCAGTGCTCGGTCCACTCTTATTCCTAATTTATATAAATGACATTTCACATAACATCGATGGTGTCTTACGTTCTTATGCTGATGACACAGCTCTATGCTGTTCTAGTGCCACATCAATTGAAATTGAAAGAAACCTAAACAAAGATTTAAACCAAATTTCTGACTGGTCGAAACAATGGCTAGTCAAGTTTAATGCCACAAAAACTGTAAATCTAACTATTTCGAATACACTTAGCTTTTCATTTCCGTATATATTTTTATAAATAACATACAAATATCATCAGTGCAGTCTAGTAAGTATCTTGGCATAACAATTTCGAACGATTTAAAGTGGACAACTCATATAGACCAAATATCCAAAAAGACTGCCAAAATATTGGCCACCATGCGGCAGATGAAATATATTTTAAGTAGAAAAACATTATTCAAAATTTATGTTGCTTACCTCCGCCCACTACTGGAATATGGGTGTGAAGTTTAGGACGGATGTTCAGACCAGGATGCTGATAAACTTGAGATCATTCAGAATGAAGCCATGCGGATTATAACTGGTCTGCCAAAATACACACCTTTGGCAAATCTTTATAGTGAAACGGGCATAATAACTCTATGAGAGCGCCGAAAGCACAAAAAACTTATTTTGTTCTATAAAATTATCCACAACGAGTGCCCTGACTACATACATGATTCCCGAACTGGTGGGTAATGCTTCAAGATATAATCTTCGAAATGTAGAGAATTTTGTGCCACCAAGGCATCGCCTTGAAGTGTTTAAAAAATCTTTTCTACCTAGTACCATCCAATTGTGGAACAATCTAGAAACAGCAATAAAGTCAGCGCCGTCTGTTTCGATTTTCAAAAGCAATCTTACAAAATCTGACCGAAATGTTTCAGAACAAATTCCATATACTATTCCTCAGGTAGAAGGCGCGAAAATATCTTACTTTGCAAGCTCAGAAACAATTGTAGCCAACTGAATAATGATTTATTTCGACACCATTTACTCGAAGAAAGAAACTGCCTAGAATGTCAAACGCCAGAAACATCTTTCCATTATTTCTTAGAATGTCGAAGATGGGAGAGGGAGAGAAGAGATTTATTTAGGGCCATAGTAGGATTTATGCCCAATATGCTGATAGTCTTCATTCTGAATGGAAATCCAGATTTATCTCCACAAATGAACGATGTTTTGCTAAAAAGTGTACAGAATTACATAAAACAAACCAAACGTGATATTAAAAATCTCTCCTATCCCTCTCTCTCTTCTCTCTCGCTCGCTCGCTCTCTCTCTCTCTCTCTCTCTCTCTCTCTCTCTCTCTCTCTCTCTCTCTCTCTCTCTCTCTCTCTCTCTCTCTCTCTCTCTCTCTCTCTCTCTCTACTTTCTACTATCATATTCATCCTAATTTCTTTACTGTATATACGTTCGTTTGTATTTAACTATTTTACTGTCATAATGATTTTGTAGGGAGAGGGCCTAGCTAAGTTGATAGAACTTGTGCCCAATCCCGGTGTAATATCAGTACAATATAATATGTTTAAAAAAAGAAAGTTAAAACCTTTTTTTTTTCGATCTCTCTTCTGATTACGGAAAAAATTAGTGTCAGTATTCTGTAAGCTGGCACGGTGTGATAGAGTATGGCGATTGGACCGGGAACTTAGCCAGAAGAATGAGAGGAGCACTGAGCAATGTCACTGTCGGTGAATAGCTGTTGACAAACTGCCAAGATGAAGTGAACACAGTTGTTGAACAGCTGTTAGTGGCAGCCAAACATATCGTATATACTAGCTATCTAGATCGTTCATGACCCTCTCAAAATCGGCATTTCAGAGTTCAGCGTTTTCTCCCCGGATGTATAGTTTCCAAAATAATGTTTTGTTAGTGAACGTATTACGTAGTCGATTAAAGTATCAGATTAATGTAGCCAATACAATATGTAAATTTGCGTCTGTTCAATTTCTCTTTAAATTACCAAAAGATAATTCTGTCATTTTTCGAAGGCTATATATGCAGCTGATCGTCTGCGGCAGCCAGTAATGGAATACCCGGCATGCCCAAATATTTTTCTGAACTCACGCCGTCAGCTATCTAGCCAGTATATACGATATCTGTGTCTGCGGCTTACTTTGACACGTCGAAATCGTAAAACACCCAGTCAGGCGCACTGACGGTCACAGGTCAACACTACTACAGGCGTACGATTGAATTGCTGCCTATATACCCCAAAATATATCCGAAAAATACCGAGACACGCGACGTGGGCCTAGTGGTTACTAGGTATTAGACATGGCCTACTTATTGGACGTTACTTGTTGAAAAACTCCTGTCAGTTGTACGTCAACGTCTATTTATCTATGGACTATAAAAGCAAATCAAATACGTTCTTTGGTATAAATTATACGTAGATATTAACCATCTAACACTCATATCAGCCAAAACAGCTTCTGCAGTTGTCTTGAGAAATGTCCATTTACAGACCATGAAAAGACGATGTTTTGAAAATATAGCAATAGAATGACTTGCTCGATAAACGAGCCAGTCATTCAAGTGGTAGATTTTCAAAAATAGTCTTCTTGGTCTCTAAATGGACATGCTCTGTGTGGGAGTGGGAGGAAGAGGAGTATGAGGAGGATGGGGGTGGGAGGAGGGGAGGAGGGGGGGGGGAGGAGGCGGCGAGTGGGAGGATGGGGATGAGGGGAGTGGGAGGATGGGAGTGTGAGGAGGAGGGGAGTTGGAGAAAGATAGGGGGGGAAGGGGATGAAGTGAGTGGGGGGGGGGAGGAGGAGGGTGGGAGGAGGTAGAGGTGGGGAGGGGTAGGAGGAGGAGGAGGAGGATGATGGGAGTGAGATGCGGAGGAGGTGTCGAGGAGTTGGAGGAAGGGAGGGAAGGGGAATGGGAGGACGAGAGGAGGGGAGTGACGGGAGGATGAGGAGGAGGAGGAGGAGTGGAGTATGAGGAAGATGGGCTGGGTGGAGGAGGAGGGATGGGGAGACGAGGCGGCGAATGACAGGATGAGGATAAGGTGAGTGGGACGAGGAACGGAGGGGATGGGTGGAGGAGGATGAGGGGAGTGGGAGGAACAGGCGGATCGGAGTAGGGAGTAGGATGAGGAGAAGGATGAGGAGGGGTGTCGGAGGAGGAGGATGTGGGGAGCGGGATTGGGAGGATGGGAGTGTGAGGAGGAGGGGAGTGGGAGGAGGACAGGAGGGAAGGGAAGGATGGGAGGAGGAGGGGTGTAGGAGGAGGAGGAGGAGGAGGAGGAGGAGGAGGAGGAGGGGAGTGGGAGGACGTGGAGATGGGGAGGAGTAGGAGGATGAGGGGAGTGGGATGCGGAGGAGACGATGGGGGAGGTGGAGGAAGGGAGAATTTGAAGAGGAGAGGAGGGAATTGGCGGGAGGAGGAGGAAGGGAGAATTTGAAGAGGAGAGGAGGGAATTGGCGGGAGGAGGAGGAGGAGGGGAATGGGAGGAGGAGGCGGGGAGGAAAGGGGAGGGGGGTGATGCTGGGCGTGGGAGGAGGATGAGAGGAACCGGAGGCTTATTAGAATGGAGGAGGATGAGGGAAGTGAGAGGAGGAGGGGAGTGAGAGGAAGAGGAAGAGGTGGGGAGTGGGAGGGGGCGGAGGGGAGGCGGAGGAGGGGAGGAGAACGAGGACAAGAATAACCTAACAATTTATCCCTTGAAATTCCCACGTCTAGATTTCCAGACAATATACGGGAAAGATGTTGAATATTTTGAAACAAATTTGACTGGCACATTTCTCAGTCACATTAATTTCAAAATCTTCAACAGATTATTTCTTACATCATAATGAATTTGTCGTTTCAGGTCTGTGGGAAATGGTTTAACAAATGACTTTATCTACCGTATAGCTCATATATAAGTTTAAATGTTTCCAAAACAAAAGCAGAAACATGTTAGTTAGTAAGAAATATTCTGTTGAATATTTCTTGCAATGTCTTCCAATCGAATTATGTTCAAAATATTAAAGGTGCATATTCACAGTAGAATGCTTGAAAATAAAATTACCAAAATTGTATCCTTTTAGAGGGATAAATTGTGGACCTAGATGATGTAATGAAACGAAATAAATATTAACATATGGTGATTTTATTACGTACACTTTAATATAATGTTTTAAGTTGTGAAATTGAATTAGAGATACTATGACGGGTCCATAAGTCAAGGTGTATTAAGTATTCATATGGATATATAAAAATGTGTAGAATGCTATATTTATCACCAACTCCACTCATTCGACAGTATACAGTGCTCCCTATCAGTATAGCAGACACCTCAGTACAGCAGAAACCGTTTGCAGTCAAGTGTGATTGTTCACATGGATTCACAATTCACAATAGACGCATAATTACCAGTGGCTACTGGCTAGATTGTTGGAAATATCCTGTTTGGACAATTTTAATTCATGAACATTTCATAATATTGCCTGTATACAGTGCAGCTCAGAATTAAGACAAAATGTATATATGTTAGTAAGAAATGTTCTGTTGGGTATTTTGGGCATAATTCGATTGAAAGACATTTGCTGCCTCAAACTATTCAACAGTCTGTTTTATCCTGTTTTGTCAACACGTTAGATTATTTCTGTGGTGTACTGTACTAGACATGGATTTTTTACGCCGGCTAAACCGTTTTCATTCTGAAGTGACACAAACATGTTCCACGTGACTATGACATGAGGCATGTCGAGTATTTTGAAAATTATTTGACTGAGTGTTGTTGCTGCCTATGGCATAACAACTTTCATTTCCGTTGTTTCCAAAATAACCATGTATTCATTTTATTCCAGTAACCATGGTATCACCATGTATGGGAAAAGGAAATCGGTAATAATCTGTATTTAATTGTAATGCACACATATATGCAGCAAGTGATAGCAAGTTTTTAGAATTGTTCTTTAGAAATTGTTTTTGACACACTGTGAATATTTTGAACTTGTTTTATGTTTGTTTGCCTAGATACTACTAATTATAAAATGAGCATGAATGTGGAGAATGACGGATAGAACGAGAGAGAACAGTTGAGACAGAACGTGTGAGAGATACCTTGAGAGACAGCACTAAGTAGATGAGAGGCGAGCTGGTCGCCTGTGAAAAGTAGTTGTGGTGTCAGAGCAACCAACTGATTTGCATCATTATCACCTTTTTTCCTTTGATCTTTGCCGCATTTGTGGTGTGAAAACAGGCGACCAGCCCTCCTCCGGTTCTCATTGGATGTTAGATGTAGAGGGTGACCATAAGCCCCGCCCCTTTGTTAAGTCACGTGCCTCCTGTCATCCAATGTCGTGAGCTTAATGGTAATTATCGTAATGCGTGATAAGGGTTAATGACTGGGTAATTAAGGATTATTGACAGGTTACATGTCTGGACTCATTTGATGGCGAAGCCCCGCCGCCTCGTTACGTCACGTGGCTCTAGGCATTCAATGAGGTGAGCTTAAAGGTAATTAGCATAATGCTGATTGATGAAAGTTAATGGGTGTAATTAAGGATGAACTCTTGGAGCCATGCCAAACGCTCAAAGGTTGATGTATTACGTAATGAGGGACAACCAGGTTACGTGTCTGGAGACACCTTTTCCTGGGAACTCGTTCGATTATGAAGCCTAGTCAGCAGGAACTACAAGCAATGTATGAACTGGAAGCTTTCGAGGATCCAGTTGAGGACTACGATGAGGACTATGATGAGGATGACTATTATGAAGACGAGGACAATGATGAGGATGCCTATGATGAGGATACCTATGATGATGACGCCTATGATGGTGATGATGTAGAGCCAGAATCCCGCTAACTAATCCACCAAGCCAAAGGAATTTATCGTACCTATGTGAAGGGCTCTCTTGGCCCACTAGCGGCAGTTGGGGCTCTGATTGCTCTGTTCACAACGAAGGCTGGCGAGACAGTCTGCAAAATCGCCAACAGTGTTCTCCATGGAGTTGAGAAGATCTCTGAGGCTATTCCAGCCATCGCCTCGGGGGTAGGCACAGTCTTTGGCATTGCCGGTCCATGGCTCCATATAGTATCTATATATGCTTCTCTGTATGACCTGGTCAAGTCTCTCAACTGGCAAGCCTTTGTCGATAAGCTACCCTTCAGTGACAGCGCCAGCGCCACAGAGATTAGACAGCAGTGTTCACAGGTATTCGAGGTGTTCAGCCGCAGGGAATGCTGTCGGATGAATGATGGTTGTCTGTCTAGAGTTTGACCAGCTGTACAGGAGAGGACAGGTGACAACATCAGCAATGAAGTCCGAGAGTTCACCTGCGGTCTCAGTCATTCTGGCTGCCTCTCTATTACCAGCCTAGCGGCTATTATCATGAGCGTTGCCAGCTGCTCGAGGCTGCATGTCACAAGGGTCATAGGTTTACCTTGGAGATTGTTAACCAGTGGCTTACCAGGCAGGTGATCTGGCAGATCTCCAGACCTCGTCCACACAGCACATTTGGTATGCACACTTCGATGAACGTGTCCCGAACAGAGTCCATCAGGCGGATGTGCTGTTCCTTCCGCATGATCGGGTCTGTTCCAGAGGAACATGCAAGACCTACAAGTACGCCCTCACCATCGTTAATGTCGCCAGTAGATACAAGGCAGAAGTGCCTCTCATGGATAAGTCCATGGGTCAGATGGCTGCAAGGTTCCAGAATATCTATGAGGACCCGCAAAATCCCCTCCAGTAGCCAGAGTTGCTGTGAGTGGATGAGGGTAAGGAGTTTAGAGGTGAAACTGCAGCCCTCATGCGGAAACATGGTGTGGCAATTAGGCGAGGCGAGGTGGGACATCACTACGCCCAGGCTATCGTCGAGTTGTGGAACCAGCCACTGACAGAGAGGCTGTTCCCACATCAGTAGGCTCAGGAGATGGCTGTCATCGTCCCAACTGGTGATCGTTCCAGGGTATGGGTGAGAGGGTTGCCTATTGTGGTGGCGAGATCCAATGCTGAGGTTACTAGGCTGATAGGACAGAAGCCTGTCAATGATATTCAGCGATCTTCTGTGGCCCAACTGTCGGATCGACTGTGCTCAGAGGATGGACTTCCATCTGATTCCCTGGTTCGGTATTTGTATTAGCCTGGCGAGTTGGAGGGTGGTACACTGAGGTGGTGGGCGGTGGGCGACTGACCCCAACTAGTCGATAGATGTACACAAGATTGACAGGTATGTGGATACGGCTGGATGCCTACGCTGTACTACCTGACACGCCAACATGGAGTGCGGAGCAGTCCTAGGCAGCCATTTGTATGAGAGGAGCTTCAGCTTATCCCTACAGACACCCAGCTATCTCCACCAGGAGTGCTTACGTCGAGTAGACATCCTCCATTGACTGTTAGTTGATGTCACATGATGCTTATACATTACCAAGCAGCTCTTCAACATCCATTGGAGTTGCAGAACGTGTGGCATCCTTGTGACCATAAGCCAGGTTGTGAATACCATTGGGAGCGATCCATCACTTTGTGTCTGAGGAGCTGAGGCTTGTCTTGTTTTGGTAGACCCCGTAGAGGTGATGACCCTCACTTCGCAGCATGTTCATACCATGGCGAATCTGTCTAACTACAGCCCTGCGCACACCCTTTGCCTTCTTAATTTCCTGCTCATCTGACCAGCTGATGTAGTACATCTTTGGGCATAGGCCAACAAACTCATGGATTGTCATCACGGCATGCTCATCCTGCATCTTGCCCAGGACCTTCTTGTTGGCAGTACTGTGCAGCGGGTTTGTTACAGGGTAGTCGCTTGTGTCATAGAGATCACTCCTCGCAGCCATATCAGCATAGACATCCTCAGTCTGAATCTCCAACAGGAAGCTGTCGGTGTCTGTGTACAGGAGCTCACAGTTGACACCATATAGTTGCTTCAGCTCGTTGTAGTAGAAGTCATACATATGGTGCTTTGAGAGATCCAGGATGGACACTCCCACATAGACAGGGTGGTTCAGCAGCAGGCTCATCTTATACATGTGGAGAGCAGCTAGATAATCATCGAACACCTTCGCCTGGGAGAAATTAGGCTTGGCTATTAGGTAGCGCGACTTGTCCTCCTCGGATGACCACACTACCTTGACACCCACTTGCTTGTGCAAGTTCTCCATGGTCTTACCGAAGACAGTGTTATTCATCAGCATGTAGCGATCCTTGTCAAAGTCACTGTTGGCCTTTTTACGGAGCTCTGTGTTGAGTCGGATGTAAAGCTCCATTCACGGTGACTGATTGAAGCGTAGAACCATGTGTATTTTCGTCAACCTCATACACAGGCTGAGGTAGAGTTTTAGGTTGTGGTAGTGTAGGACATAGTGCTCTTTGTCTCTCAGGTTAGGCACCAGTTTTTCTGCTGTTGTCACTGCTATCGACTCGCCCAATGCACACTGATACTCTGAGAGCCACTCTCCCTTCACCTTCAACCGCTCAGGCACCAGCGGGTAGGCATTTTGTATGTCATGCAGCTCGTGTGGGTACTCAAGGTCAACCTCTAGGATGTAGCCCTTTTCATCATCATTAGGATGTTGTGTAATCTTTATGGCTAGCAATGAGTCATCAATGTCCTGTTCTGTAGGAACAACCCACCTGTCTTCCTTAGAAGTGCACCCCAGCTCAACCCCGGGCTCGTGTAATAGTGTGCTGGGTCCAGATGATACTGCTGGAGACATGTGATGCAGAAGTTCTCAAAAACATCTGCAAGGAGCAGAGTGTCAGACCGCAGATAGAGGTCATGATAGCCTCCCATAGTCTGGCAGCCGAACTGGGCCCAGACAGCATGTTCGTGGTTGTAGTCGCTGTCAAATATTCCCTCGCCAGAGAGTTTACTGTGGAAAGCAGCTTGAGGTGGGAGAGAGGTCTCATTGAAATGGTGCCACCCATCCATGTACTCATAGTGGTATACATCTTTGTGGGGCAGGAGCTCATGCTTGGCAGTGCTAGGTTCATACTGTTTAGTAAGTGGGAACGTTGTGGAACTAGCTACCAGCTTGTCAAGTGATGCTGAGAGGAATTGGGCTGAGTCAATGAACCGCAGCTGACAGAGGCTGAAGGAGATGTACTTCTCCAAATTGTTGTAGATGCAGTTGATCTGTCCCTCTGTTTGGGAGATGACCTGCATGATGAGGTGAGAATCATACCCACGCAGATTGTGGAACATGACTGGGATGGTGGTGGCTTGTCCTGATGAGTTGAGGCGCAGCTTTAGATTGCACACATTGTGTGCTGCTCCCTGGTAGAGACCAGTGATGTGGCAGTGATCTCTAACACTATCTATGACTCCGTCACGAGTTAATAGTCTGTGGCACACATGGCAACTGACTGTGGGTTTATGAGCTCACCAGTCCTCTATCATCATCTCCATCGTCCTAGCATGGGCGAGCATGGCCGTTATCTTCTCCTCTTCCTCTGCCAACCAGTCCAGGAAGTGCTTAGCTGCATCTTCTCGATACAGCACTGGCGGTTCACTGACACCGCCACAGCGAACCACAATGTATGAGAACCCGCAGATCTCATGGTGTTGCGTTTTCTGTATGCTGCCCTGAGCCGGATCCACCTCTGGCCCCTCAATCTTGGTTGTTAGGGCTTCAACGTCGGCATAGATGATGAATGGCACCTTGAGTTGCTTGTGCTAGTTGGTGAACTGTAGCATCTTCCTGTCCTATGTAGGCATTCATATGCACATTGGGCTGTCACTGATACCACAGCCCTCCGGTTTGTGCTTGATGAGAAGGTCTTCACGAGAATAACGGTGGAGACACCGCTCACAGAAGTGCTTTCTTCCGATATGCCGACTCTGATCATGGAGCAGATGATTCAGGTCCTTAATCCAGGCAAAGTGTTGCTTGCTGCCATTCTCGGTAAGCCCTTAGATCAGGCTTTAGATTCCTTGTCTGGAGCCAAGTGGCTTTGGACCCTTGACTTAGCTAGTGGGTACTGGCAAGTAGCCATGGATAAGGCCGACAGGGAAAAGACAACATTCGTTGGCAGAGAGGGTCTTTTCCAATTCCGCAAGATGCCTTATGGCTTGTGCAACGCTCCTGGGATGTTCAAACACCTCAGTGAGCAGGTATTGACTACCCTGCAATGGGAGATTTGTCTCTGTTACATTGACGATGTAATCGTCTTTGGCTCTTCATTTGAGCAAACCCTGTCCAATCTGGGCAAGGTTCTCATGCGGTTCCGCAGCGCTAACCTCAAGCTCAAACCCAAGAAGTGTCATTTCTTCAGACAGAGCATCGAATTTCTGGGTCACGTGATATCTGCGGATGGAGTAGCTACCAGCCTAAAATCATAGCATTAGCAGAGTGGCAGAACCCCACTTCAGTCACCGACACACGAGGTTTCCTTGGTCTCTGCCAGTATTATCGCCGATACATCCATCACTTTAGTGAGATTGCATCCCCGTTATTCCAGATGACCGAAAAAGATCGACTATTCAAGTGGACGAGTGAGTGTGAAGGTTCCTTTAGGGCGCTGAAGGAACAATTGACAACCGCACCAATTCTTGCTCATCCTAACCTTAACCTTGATTTCATCTTAGACACTGATGCATCAGCTTACGCGATAGGTGCAGTCACAGAAGATGGAACAGCGCATGTACTGGGTTATGGTTTGCGTACTCTGACCATGACAGAGAAACATTATGCAACCACAAAGAGGGAATTGCTACACTTTTTGTATGGATGCCAATTTACACTCCATACAGATTATCCCTCACTACGCTGGCTCAGAAACCTAATAAATCTGGAGGGCCAGGTAGTGTGGTGGTAGGAATCCCTGCATGCCTTCAACTTCAATATTGTTCATAGAGCTGGCAAGTTGCATGGAAATGCCGATATCTTGAGCAGAATTGGGCTGGAGGATGAACAAGAAGTGGCTACCACCGTGACACATACAACACAACCATCTCCAGTGTTCCCCGAGCTGCGGTGTGTAGAGTGGGATCCAGAGACAGTCACTCATGAACAAGCAACAGATGTGCAAACACGGAATATATGTGTGCATCCAGGAGGGGGTACGTCCTCCCAAGGAATCTGTTAGCCCACTTTCCGCGGCAGCTAAGTATTACTATCAAAGGTTTGGGGAATGCTATATACAAGATGGTGTCCTCTACATTAATAACCAGATAGTAATTCCTGAGCACTATCGTGTCATCATTCTTCAACACTTACATGATAACACTGGACACTTAGTTGTGGACAGAACTGTGAAACGCATCAAACAGAGGTTCCATTGGATCAGGATTCGTGATATGGTAAAGGCATGGGTCACCAAATGTGTCCCATTCCAAAAATGCGCTGTTGGCCAGCACCATTACACACCTCTACAAGTTAAAATTGTTGGTGCACCATAGGAGCGAGTGGCTATTGATGTGCTTAGTCCCTTGAATACGATGGATGAAGGAAACACGTACATCCTTGTATTACAAGATTATTTTACAAAGTGGGTAGAAGCATTCACCTTGCCGGACGAAGAGGCATCCACAGTAGTGGGGGTCCTGACTAGCAATGTGTTCTGCCGCTTCAGCATGCCTTATGAAATGCACTCCGACCAAGGAAGTAATTTTGAGAGCCGGCTGATCTCTGAGCTCTGCAAATTGTTCCACATAGTCAAAACCTGCACCATCCCTTATCATCCCTGCGGTGATGGAATGGGGAGAGGTTCAAGCGAACCCTCCCGGAAATGTTGACTAAGGAAACACACCTTGATTGGCGTGATTGGGATCTATGGCTCTCATACATGCTCATGGCATACCGGATTTCGATACATTCCATTACGGGTTATACCCCTGCTTGGTTAATGTTAGGCTGTGAATTAGCCATACCCTTGGATCTGGCCATGCCCAGAATACCAGGAGAGAAAAATTCACCATATCTCTACGTAGAACTCATGCGGCAGTGGATAGAACAAGAGCATGAGCTAGTAAGAGAGACCTTATCCACTGCACACTGGCGTCAGAAAACATGACATGACCAGCGAGTGCATCAGACTGGGTGCTTCACATGACACCGGTACCCAGACAGATGTCACTATGGAGGCATGTATTTCCGATGTTAGTCCAGAGCACTATGGTTCAAACCCTCTCCTACTAAGCCAGGAGTCCGGTGACCATATAACTAATGCTGAGGATGATGACGAGCTACGTACTCACCCTCTCCCTCCTTAAAACAGGTCTACACGATCTGGGAAGTCGTATGTGAAGACTTTCTCATTTGTGCTGTCCAAGGGGAAGGACGGAAAAGTTGTTCCGCCGACCTCTTCCCATTCCCACCCACTTCATGCAATTGCCCCAATTATATAGTTACCACAAGCGGAAGCTGCGGTTGCTCCAGCCCATGCTTCTTGTGGAGTGGAACATATAATAAATAGCATGGAAGTGAAGGGGCTTGATGCGGCCTTGACCTGTTCCGGGCAACAGGAAAACTGCAAACCTCAGAGCACTCTCCTCCACTGGACCACCGCCACTCCAAGTGGCAACCCGTCCATTAACCACACCACCCCCACTCCAACTGACATCTCTTATCTCCGCACTGAGTTCGAACACGTCCCATCCAGTTCACACTCCACTCGTCGTCTGTTGACTGTCAATCTTCAGATATGAGAGTGTCAGCTGTTTCAGATGAGGGAGTGTCCTGCACCACAGTCACCCCACAGCTGGTGGTGGGCGGGAAAGCAGCCTGTTCAGCAGATTCTCGGCTAGTATTTTCCCGGTGCCTAAAACTATGACAGAGTACCAACCGTCGTGATGTCATAGTTCAGGTACGTTGGACCTTGGGAATTCTCGGTGGAATGCGAGCTATTGTTTTAGGATCATTATACTAAAATAAAATAAAAGAGCATGCACAGTGACATCAAAAAGAAAAAAAGGAAAAGACCTGGGAATAAATACCAGGCCAAAATTCTAAACCAAAATGTATGCCTCCCTCCCAACCTGTTTTGTGCCTCTCATTTCACTACTCCTCTCGGCTACAACCTGCTCGAGAGGGCTATAATTCTCGCCTAGCATGGACTGTCCCAGCTCGGCTGGGTATGGGACGACCGTTCTGGGTACATTCCGAGCACGCCCCCCCCCCCCTTAGTAGGATGGTACGCATGTATAAAGCCATATAAGAGAGGTTTCTAAAAATGACTAAGTCTGTGAGATCGTGTGGTACACATGCGCGCATCAGAGCTTCCCTGACAACATGTGTCAATGTTGAGAGGGAATGCATCCTAAACCGTACCGAGTAGGTACATGTAATTACTTTAAACTGTATCATCCTCGTCGTTCTTGGTACCTATCAGGACCAGAATGAAGCGAGAAATCTAAAACCCTTTAGCTTTTTAAAATTGGACCAGAAATGGCCGAGTTATCCTAATTTGGCTCCTTAAAATTATTTTCAAAATATTGAAAATGTAAACACGTGTATGTACTAAATGAGGGAGGATGTCTATCACGTGATAACGTCCTCACCCTTTCAATCTGCATGCTGATTGACTACAGATTGCCGGCTGATTGGCTGAGTGTCCTGCCTATGACATCATGACTAGTATATGCAGAATCAAGAATCTAGACCATACTTCGACGAGCGAAAACAAGTGGTAGTTTGTGTGGCCAGAGCCTTATGAGACGTGGGCAACTGCTTACTGACTGTGGTTCCCTTATAGCCACAGCAGTGCCTCTCGGATTTCAGTTCTTAGTCTCTGGTCCACAATCACCGCATCTGCATCTAAGTTTTTGTAAGCCCTCGGACAGCCATCCAGTGTGCATCACAATTGCATACAGTTTCACTAGGTTGACTCACACTACATACTTAGCATATGTTTGAACAAGAGAGTGGCCCTTTTTACCAACTCTCTTCCTCCGATTCAGCATTGAAGGCATTTTCCTGTGATGGAGGCTCGCGCGAGGCACTTTCCTCTCACAAATAATAATATTTCGTTAGGGGTATAATGGTTTCTATTAAACCACCAGGTGGCCTCAGGAGGACTCTCCCTTGCAGGGATACTTCACAGATATACAAGGATTGGTGAGGCACATCTGAAGAGCCGGTGTTGAATAAGACACCAACTCAGTTCTATGTACTATATTTTCTCTCTCATGCTAACAAACGAGTAGCATTGTTTGTTTTACTACTATATTAATTATGTCTAGAATCCTAAATTGAGTAATGAATCATGGGCGGTACGGAATGGACGAATGGATCAGCGCGCACCCCCGGAGGCTACAGTATACAATATATATATATATATATATATATATATATATATATATATTAACGTACAGCTTAGCGTATTCATCGGGTAACAATGTTGATGCACGTCTATCATTAGGTTTTATTATTATTTTTGTAGATTTTTTACTTATTTAGCTAATGTAGCTCAACAGTCGATGAGGCTGACTTAAATAAGTAAAAAAAGGACAAAATAATAATGATAATTACAATAATAACGATAATAGAATTAATAATAATAATAATAATAATAATAATAATAATAATTACCTCAAGCTCGACAGGGGAGTCTTCTATCAGTGTAGGATACTCCGGTACAACTCCATATGCTACGAAAGCGTTAAGACTCAATATTATCTTCAACTTCAACTTCGCCTTCAACTTTTACGCTAACTCTAGTGTTTTCCATTTTACTAAATCAAAAAAGCTGGTAATACAATGGCAGAGTGGCTAAGCTTTTTAAAAGTACACATATGCTTCTAAACGCAGGCGTTCGAATAATCTTTTGCTTTGAAATGCTGAGCTTATATAAGATCTGTCACAGTAAAAATCGATACTCTGGTTGTAAGCACTAAGTTATGATTAGACAAACTTCAAAATTGAGCCTGTCATCTCGCATGTGTTGAGTGTCAAAATCGATATACCATTCCTTTAGAGTCATTTTTAAAACAAAATAATGATTTTTATATTTCGAGCCAGTTAATGTTGTTATGTTGACATAATCTTTAGACTCAGACCCAGCATTCGCTGCTCAGTTATTGAATGTTAACAAGTTCATATGTTATATTTTAAACCAGTTAATGACGTTACGTTGACATAATCTTTAGACTCAGATATAGCGTTCTCTTCTCAGTTATTGAACGTTAACGAGTTCCCTTGTTCATAAGTTATTTGAATAAACGGCAAGCTCCTTAATATTTGAGACAAACAGCTGCAGATTAGTATGCTAACAAGTTTTCGGTCAAGCTTCGAGTTTGAAATAGTTAAGGATCAAAGCACAAACTGTAGGGAATAGATCGATTTCATAAGTTTCGAATAGCAATTGACATGTTCTTAGGATGACTAATATTCTTCCTAAATTGACACGGGAATCTAGCGTAAACCAAATTGCTATACATTGAGCTAGTGATTTGAGCCTTATTGCCGTCACAAAGCTCAACAAGCTCAGCCATATACAGCCGAACATATGTTTCAATGATTTCGATAATATTATTATAATTATAAGAGGTCTGAAACGTTGTACATCCCGATACACACTCTAGCCTTCTTCAAGTTTTGTAAAACAACATCACAAAATGTATACACAATTTAAACATCCAGCTAATATCTTAATTAACTTAAGATTAAGATTAATTATCCTAATTAGTCTCAAGCAGGAAAATCCATGCTATTAGGCGAAATAATTAGATACAGAGCTCAGCTGTTCGATAAGACACCTGAACGAATTATATTATGTTACGGGGCATATCAACCTGCTTACGAGAGGCTCAGCTTGGATGTAGAGCTATATTCAGGAGTTCAAGATTTAGAAATAGATTCCAACATAGCTAATCTAATTATCCTTGATGATCTGATTGATGACGTAGATAGCAGGGTTACTGCATTGTTTATGAGACGAGGTCATCTTGAGAATTTAATTATAATTCATTTGATTCAGAATATTTTCTAAAAAAATAATCACCACAGAAATATTTCGCTGAATTGTCATTACATAATCCTATTTAAGAATCCTAGAGACACATCCAGCATACCTACATTGGCTCGTCAAATGTATCCTAGATGTAGCTCGACATTGTAGGATTCATATAGTGATGCCACTACCCGAGCTCATGGTTATTTACTCAGACCTGAACATCTGACATTACGTACCAATATTTTACCGAACCAAGTTTGCGTCGTGTACGTGCCTAGGCCTAACAAGAATGCTTAAGAAAGCCAAAATGGCTAACAGGCAGAGTAGCGCTAATAATAATAATAATAATAATAATAATAACAACACCTGGGTCTAAGTTTAAAAGAGGGTGTAGAGCAGGCAATATCTCATCAATTACCAGTCTTTCAGAGTTTAGTTAAAGCCAAACCAAAGATAATTCTAGAGCATTGTAGTAAGGGTTTAGCTGATGCTGTGTCCGAATGCTGTATACACCTAATTCGTGAAAACAAAATTAAAACGAATACAACATAAACGCTTGCACAGATGGCGGGATAACATTAGATTGCTCAGTTATATGAAAGACGAGGAGTTATTCAAAGCATGGGTTTCTTGCACCTTCTACTGCCAGCAGTATTACCGCATATTTCTAAATTATTCGGATAATAATAATGCTAATAGCTATGGAAAGCATTCAGAAAATGGCGTTGCTACTGCATAATATGATAGCTGTTATAAACACGGCGTCTAAGATTAATATTCTAAATAGTGATCAAAACCTTAGATCGGCAGTGAATTTAGATCAAGCGATAGAACAAATTCTAAATCGTGGCGACTTGACGGCTAGAGAAAAATCAAATTTGTATTCTCAGACACTTCAAAAGTTTAGACTGCAGCTAGATCATTCTAAGCAATTCGGTTCAGCTGTTAAGTCATCAGATGATTCGCAGCGTTCATGGAATCTCCATGACTTCAGCGCCTAGGGGTTTAAATTTGGATAATTTGGATAATGCTAGAATTAAAGAGTTATTTCAATTGTTGAGCCCTAGCTTAAGGAATAAAGGTGAGAGATTGATTGGAATCATAGGACCCCAGGCTTATCATTAGACAATGCCAATCATGTCACCATAGATGGTGTAGCCTATCCGAATAACACTCTAGTAGATTCAATAGCCTCAATAGTGATGCTGAATCCTTCTTATTCAAATTCTAAGGATTTTTTTAGAACTTCAATTACTGACAGCCTTCAATAGACTCTTAGCCGATGCCAATATACCTAGACAAGTAGTGGATAGTCATAAGACACGGACTAAGATTCATAATACAGATGAAGGTGTTGAACAACAGCAGAGCCTTCAATGTCGTGAGTTTAGAGCAAAAAACGAAAAAACGGAACCTGAGGCTACAGGTTTACGATCTACACTCATTAATAGAAGGGTCACGACAGCTCATGATCTGTAACTAGAAATCGGAGATCTCGAGATGCTAAGCTGTCCAAAACTTGGTTAAACTATGGCAGAAAAAAAAGCTCGCAAGAACCATAAGAAATAAGTGATCTATTAGCGTTACTGACAGATTGAAATATGTATAATAAGATAGTAAGCACACTGCGTCTTTTGGTGGGTTAGAAAAACTGTATGGGTCCTTTAATGGAACAATATCTAAACCCTTAATATGAGCCTGGTTGGCAGAGCATGCTACGTATGCTTTGCATAGACCTAAGCGAATAAAATTTAAGAGAGATCAATTCAATGTAACCAGCGTTGATCAACTATGGCAAATGGATCTGAGCGACTTTACTAGTTTAGCCAGACATAATAACTCTATGGGTTATCTACTATTCATAATAGATTGTCTATCAAAATTTTTGTGAGTAATTCCTTTAACGAATAAAACTGCGAAAACCTTAGCTCAAGCGTTGGAGTTTTTTCTGAATACTGTCTCTAGAAGACCCGAATTGATTCAGAGCAATAAAGGGGGTGAATTTGTGAGTTCTACCGTTAGACACGTGTTAACGTCTAAAGGTATACATTTCTACACATCCCAGAACTCTCACATGAAGGCTGCAATCATTGAACGCATTCAACACACCATGAAGACTACGTTAGGGAAATATATTACTTATAAAAATACTGATAGATATATCAACACACTCCCTAATCTGGTAAGATCTTACAATAGATCTGTACACGGTAATACAAAAATGAAACCTGTATATTTTGACCGCAGTATAGATGTGTTAGCTTGGCGTAATATGTACTCGAAAGTGAAACTGAGAGCATTGGTAAAGCCGAGTGATTTGAGCATAGGCGATGATGTAAGAGTGTCAGAGTTAAAAGATCCATTTACAAAGGGTTATAGACCAACATGGAACAAGGAGATAATCAAAATAAGCTCGAAACTACCTCACAGATCAGGTGTATATAAGCCCAATGAGTATAATCAAAATCCCATTATCAGTACATTTTATTCCAAAGAGTTGCAGAAAATTCATTTAACCGAAGCTAACAGTCAGATGTATTGAGTAGAAAGAATTATTAAAAGGCGTACGAAAGATAATAAGCGAGAAGTCTATGTCAAATGGTCCGGTTATCCTAAATCATTTAACTTTGTGGATAAGTTATTCAGTTTAAACGTATTTAGAATCGTTAGAGAGCTACGGGGACAACTCTACTCAGCCACCACCCAGCCGACTCACCACACCCCCACCCTTACACCCCAGCATTGTAGAAATGTCTCTAAACAGTCGAGAAATACGTAATAATGAATATCATTGGATATTTTGTGGTGGAAACGTACCCAGAGATGAGATAAGATATCTCGCTCAGGTTATAATTATTTATATTATAATAGTAACGTGTTTAATAAATCTGAGCATTGAAAATGGAGATAAATGTGTTCGGATAGCATTAGCGCCCGGGTGTTTGGGATATATATTACCTGCGCCAAGTATAAAAACACCCAAAGTTGATCGATTGACTCTGTCGCTAGGCTTAGAAAGAATAGCTAGAAACATGGAGCAGTTTTATATTATGCTACCGAGTAACTGTAGCATGGATTACTATCCTGATAATAAGATTTCAGAATTCAGAATGCATCTTCAAATGCCTTTAAGATTCTCTTGAGAATGGGAAGTCGGCTTGTCATCCACATTGTATCCAAGAAGTTGGTTACCATTAGCAAAGCCTTCGATGATTCTGCTACATTCTTATGAACCCTTGAAACTTAAGGTTTAACCTAAGCAGAAGCAGAAGAAACAAAAAGGCGCTGTGGCCGCTATCGATGAAATCTTTGTTAAATTTAGTCAGACTAATAATTTACTAGTAGAGCCAGTGAATTCAGAGGTTCGACGTAAAGCTGCAGAATTTCCTCTCTACATCCAACCAATAGAAATACCTAAAGGCTTCTATACCATTACAATTCTAATAGAGTTTAAAAATAAGCAGATTAATAGCGACAAACGTTATAAAAATAACATTAGATTCAACTATTTCACTGATTGAATCAACGTCGTAACATTAAACGAATGCTCGCTATTGAATTTGACACATACATTGGTAAATTCCTAGCCTATACCGAACATATCATTAATGGACCTACCCCCACTGGTGGAGTTCTATCAATGCATAAAAGTAATAAAATTGCATTAACTACTGCTTACGTTTATTGTGATATCATAAGCCATAATGTAGTCGGAGATGCTACAGCTCCTCTGTTAAGAGTTATGCCATTATCTAGCAGTCATGGCGGTGAAGATATTTGTCAATGGACATTTACTCACATTCAATATAGAACCGTATCTAAGAATTACATCGACACGATCGGAGTGATTATAAGCGATAGGTCTGGAGAGACCATCCCATTTGAAGACGGAGCATCGCCAAGCATACGTTGTTTACATTTTAGACCTAAGATCTAAGAATTAATGCGCAACCACTCTATTAACGCAACTCTAAACATTTTGACTGTAAAAACAAAAGTTGAAGAAGAAAAGATGACTTATGCTTGTAAACTGGATTCAGCTATGTTAAGAGCTTATTACAGCAATCAAGCCAGTGGATGTTTACCTGTATTCGTAGGTGCTAGTAGTCAAAAGGGTTATGGGCTAGGAGATATTATAGGTTCGCTGTTCAGAGCAGCCATGCCATTAGCTAAAATCGTTGGAAAAAGTTTGGGTATGCGTGCCCTGTCTGGCTGGTTTAGGTGCGGTTGAAGATGTTTTAGCCAGTAAAAAATTGAAAACATCTGTGAAAAAAGGGCATTAAATATTGGTAGAGTGATCGTACCAAAAGCCATAGCGTTAGCTCGTAACAATATCTCTGGAGCTAATTCACAACCTAGATGCAAAAATGCTAAGAGGGGTCAACGATTAGCTAACCCTCGTAGAAGTCATTCGACGTGTAACCATAGAGGGTGAAGCATCAGAAACACTAAACGAGTGGATATATTTAGTTAACTAATAAGATGGCTGCTTGTCACTGCACTAAAAGCGAATTAGATTTGTTTACTGTGAAACCTGTAATGACCATGATGCATCAAACTCATTGGCAAAGTTAAGTGTCTGTCTAACTTTGGGGGAAGTCTGGAGTTTTTCACCTATGGAAGTGGTGATGAATACATAGATTTAGCTCAAAGGTATATTTATGTTAAGGCTAGCATTGTACAGGTTGTCGCAGGGGTGGAAACTCCTTTAACAGCGAACAACAATGTTGTGCCATTTAACCTATGGGCCAGTTCTATGTTTTCTCAAGTAGATGTATTTTTAAATGGAAAACGTTTCTCTGATGCTAATGACACACACCTTTTAGAGTTATTTTTAAAGCTTATTTAATTTTGACAGAGCATAGATCGAGTCATTTAACCGCTGCATTATGGTTTAAGGATACAGTGGGACATAAGGATAATAAGACAGCTAATAATGCAGGTTATACTCACAGAAAACTTAACGTTGTCCTAAGTAACCCTGTGGAAATGATCGGTAGAATTCATTCTGACATTTTTCTTCAGGAAAAATATTTAATCAATGGAGTTTCCTTAAAGGTCCATTTTACGTCGAGTAAACCTGATTTTAACCTAATTCGTGCTGATGTTCACACTTACAAATTACATCTGCATGAAGCTACGTTAAATTTATGTAAGTTTAAACCTATTCCAGAAGTAATTAATGCTCACGCTTCGACATTGCTAAAGTCCCCCCCCCACGATACCCTGTTAAAAGAGTGATCTTCAAATCATTCACCATTCCAGCAGGGACTAGTAGCATGAATAGGGACAATATTTTTCTCGGGGACCTGCCAAGTAGGGTTATATTCGGTATAGTTAGCAATAGAACTTATAACGGAAATTTCGATACAAATCCTTATAATTTCCAACACTGCTGTTAATCACATTTCGTGCTATATGGATAATGGCTGCTGGTTATAATTTTACAGAATCATTCTTGATGTTGCTTAATAGAACTGGTACACATCGATGAATATAAGGCAGGTTACACGGGGTTTTTTTGCCTTTCACTACACCCCAGACCTCACTACAGGTGATCATGTCTACCTTACGAAGCAAGGAAGTTTACGCCTCCAACTAAAATTTAAAACAGCATTACCTACTAATATGAACGTAATATGTTATGCAGAATTTAATAACATTATAAGCATTGACAGTGAACGTAATGTTACCACGGACTACTAGAGCCCTTGACACCCTATCACCACTGCGTAAACACGTCAACGTACCCTCACATGCATGCACGCATGCACGCATGCATGCATGCATGCATGCAAGCACCCACCCACACACGCATGCACGCACCCATGCACACACGCACACACACCCTGGCATATCATTGCGCTCATCAAAACATATACATCTTATTATTATTATGTTAACTACTAGAGATCTCGAGCATATTTGTTTGGCGGGCGAGTAAAACACTCGTCTTCCTTGTAATCCTGTAAATCATTAGAATCCAACGTATCAGGTACGGGTTCGAATCCCGATGGTATTTCTTCCTCTACATTCGTAGATGCTTGTTGAATAGCATAATCTGACTCTCTGACAGTCTCTGGAGATACATGTTCAATAAGTGTCTGAATGGCTGTCTATTTCAGCATCAGCATCGTTTACATCAACAACATTACACGGTTGCTTAGATGTTAATCACAGCAATCGAGTCATGCAGACTCTCGAGAATATGTAATCTTTAGTCTTTACTGTGTCACCCTCTAAAACTGTCTGTAGTTTAAGTTCTTAAGCCATAGTAGTAATGTATAATCCAGCCGATATTAAGTTTGCGTTAATGTTTATGTCGCTGCTCAGAGTTCTGACTATTTCAAACCAAACGTCTTCATCAACCATTAACTTTAAGCCGACTCTAGAGACAGAGAGTGAAGGCACATTACTGCATATGCTTATTTGTCTCTGACCATTATCCGAGCAACGCGAATCAGCCATTAATCTAATGCTTAATAGCTGATCACTGTAATCTTTAGAGAGCATCTCGTCAACTATTGGGCATTTTTATCTATATAGCGACGATCAGGTGTAGATTCTTTATCAATATTGCATGGCCACACTAAACCTGGTTAGAAATGTAATAGCAATCGTTGGTTTATGTTTTTTCCGGGTATAAAACGCTTACACTAGCATTGAGTTCATTATAGCTCCGAGAATTTTGTGCAAGTTCTCCTTCAGAATTCTCCATGAATCGTTAAGGAATATTATGCTCCTGAACGATGGTTTCTGCTCGGTTTGACCTGGTGGTGGAAAGTACCAAGTCATTCTGACTTACGGATATTTAGTGCTGATAGTGACCTTTAATTGAGGTTCTAATTCGTATATGTAATTAATCTGCTCTGCTCTGTCAGTACACCTAGCTCTAAGAACAGTTTCTTCAAACTTTCGAAACGTATTTCTGTACATAAACACGCCTCGCGTGGAGGGGTAAGTACTACCAACACTAAACTCGCATTGTCTACTACAAATTCGTCATTACATTTCAGAATGCGTATGTGTACATTGTTACTGAGCACTAAGGGCACGTCACAACCCATAAAATAGCCTGCATTCATACTTATAATAAACATTGAACAAACCGTTTAAACAAAAATCAAAACCGTTAACTCTTAGCGGATCAGATTTTTAAAATGCTGCTTTTATACTCTAACGACTATCGATTAACGCTCATCACACGTCATTACACTAATTACCCTTAAAGTTGCCTCATTGGATACCTGGAGCCCCGTGATTTAATGAGGGGGCGGGGCCTCGTCATCAAATGTGTTCTCAGGAAAAGACGTGTCCAGACACGTAACCTGGTTGTCCCTCATTATGTAATACATTAACCCTTGAGCATTTGGCATGGCTCCAACAGATCATCCTTAATTACACCCATTAACCCTCATCAATCAGCATTATGCTAATTACCATTAAGCTCACCTCATTGAATGCCTGGAGGCATGTGACTTAGCGAGGGGCTGGGGCTTCGCGAGTGAACAATCCAGACATGTAACCTGTCAATCATCCTTAATTAACTAACCCTTGTCAAGCATTGCGATAATTACCATTAAGCTCACTGCATTGGATGGCAGGAGGCACGTAACTTAACAAGGGGTGGTCCTTATGGCCACCTTCTACATCTAACATCCAATCAGAACCGAAGGAGGGCTGATCGCCTGTGTTCACACCTTTACACAATGGCGGCAAAGATCAAAGGAAAAGGGGTGATAATGATGCAAATTAGTTGTTTGCTCTGACACAGCAACTACTTTTCACAGACGACCAGCTCGCCTCTCCTCTACTGAGCTAGAGATAGAGAGAATGAGTTGAAGATAGATTTCTAGAGAGAACAAAGCATAGGTAAATAGTGTTTTACGGTGTAATATATCACCAGCACATATTTTTAAATAAAGTTCCGAATCATTAAAAGTTTAAATATCAGTAACATTTGAAGAACGATCTTGCGTATTGTTTATTAAAGTATCTTCGCCTGTCGTCTCATCCTGAAGTGTAGCGGAGCTATTTCCACCCAGCTAATTCCCCGTGTTCCCATAAGGTGGAAAATAGCGCCGTTACCACCAATCTGTAACGGTGCTATTTTCCACCTATATGAGAACACGGGGGGGGGTGGGGGGTGGGCGGGGCGGCAGATTAGCTGGGTGGAAATAGCTCGGCGAAAGGGTGTTGAAATGCACCAACAGTTAGCTACTAAAGCCTGAATATCTTTCCTTAACAGGATGAAAAAAAGCTTACAATTCCATGCATAGTTTATAAGTGGCCTATTGGGTCATCTGTATCAATAGATATCATGTGATGAGGTTGGTTGTCCTTTAAACATTTGTTATTTCTGAGATGTAGGTTTACTGTACTCTGTATTTCTGAGATGTAGGTTTACTGTACTCTGTATTTCTGAGCTGTAGGTCTACTGTACTTCGTGGTTGTTTCAGGCGCATGTCCGTGATTGGATATTACTTGGAGGCGCTTCGGTACCTGGACAAGCGAATAAAATCTGCAACAAAGGCGGTAACACATCCCACTGATAACCAGTCAATGGCTTCATACCCGCTTGCTACCAATCTGAGCAACCTACCCATGCATTATTACGCTTATTTTGCATTATCCAGTCAAATCTTAGCTAGATTATATTTTGCTGAATGTTTTGGTGAAAGTTGTTGCTCTAGGACAGTACGAGATTCTGTGAAATGCCATTCTTAAAACCTACGTGATTCTTTTACCAAATCTTAAATTTAGTTTAGCATTCTCTGTAAAAAGGATTAGGGAAAATCCGTGTATAATTTGCAGGAGGTAGTCTGTTTAATTTAAATCATCATCAGTTCAACTTCAGTTTTATATCACGTGGGCACGCTTGCACAATATGGTGTGCGTGCGCGCGTGCGTGCATTACTCATCAGTCACTTATCACCAAGAATTTTAGAACTATTGACCTTCACCTTGGCCTTGATGTGAGTCTCAACTCTCAATATGTCGACCGATTACTCTACCAATGCTTGTGATTTCAGCCAAGCCTGGCTGATAGGATTCTGTTGTCATCTGCTTTGGAATTTATGCACATAGATCTGATAGGTCAAGCTTTACGGCAGCCATCTTGGACTTTTAGTGTTCATGAACTCATTTAAGACGTTATTCCATATTAGCTAATGTCCCAGTCTCAACGAAAATTGGGTGGAAGGATCCTATTGTAGCAGGCTTCCGTTTTACCTTCGGAATTTGATTGGTAAATTTGTTCGTTGGCCATCTTGGGTTTTCCGATAATTCCGGAAAATGGTTTATAAGACTACTACGCATTAAGTACATGGCCGATCAAAAAAGCATCCCTAGATTTTAGTCCCATCATATTTCAGCACCCACAGCTCCAAGTACGTTCCCACACCACTGAATGGAAGTTACCCTTGGTGACCTGAAGAAAGTTCCTGATTTTAGGGTGACGTTAAAATCTCAGATGTCGCAATTTCCAAGGTTTAGTTTTTAAATCATAAATCAAGTTTTATTCCGTCCTGGTTTATCTGAACAATCGGCGGACTTTTTGGTGGTCAAAAGACCAAAGGCCAAGTTCATTTAGGCCTACCTAATTAAGAAAATTGTGTTTTGGACAGTTTCAATTTCAGTTTCAGTTTTCTTTATTCACTCAGGCTACGTACAATAGCATATGAGGGCAATATATTATGTACAGTAACTCGAGCTGATTCTTAGCAAATTAGGCGCGTAGGTTCCCTTGGTGGCATGCAGACATAGATACCTGAATTTCGAAAGATTTAAGGTAAAACATTTAAAACGACAACTTATTATCCATTGCGTCGATTTTAACCAACCTTGCCTGGAACAACCCGAACGTGTCATACTCGCGATCGTATGTAGAGAAATCTGATTGCCTAATGTTCCAGGTGAGCGTCACAGGTCTTTGGTCCTGTTGTGTGAATATTTATATGATCTCAGTTCGACATAAAAGCTGGTTAGACTGGTAGCCATTGTTGCTTTATTGTACGCTTTCTTATTTTTAATCTAAAACAAATAGTGTGTCTTATAGTATAATGTAGAAATAGACTATAGTCGATTTATTTATTTTGAATAATTTAGGAAATAATTGCAAATAGCATTGCTTTTCTTTCCAATCATTGCTTATTAGCTGGTTCGTGGGATTTTATTTTATGCCGTGGGATGACATCGATGACATGGACAATGGTGGCGCTATGAAGGGATCCACGTGTACCTCCCCCCTCCCCCGTCAAGGGACGAATCCAGTTTTAGCTATGCCCCGCCAATCTCTAGCTTTGCCCGTGTTGGGAGTAATCGATTCCCGCACTCCCTGAATCTCAATTTCCAGAAAACTATACAGGTAAAATGTTAAATATTTTGAAACTAATTTGACTGACGGCTGTTGCTGCCTATGCGCCCAGTCAAATTAGTTTCAAAATGTTCAACCGAATGTGTATTAAATAGTAAAATACAATTCGTACAAGTTGACGGAGTATTAAGCGTCTATAACAGACGTAATTGATTATGGCGTCAACCTACATGTCGCGTAGTTGATTATGACGTCATGTGATTGACTGAGAAACTGGATTTCTCTATTTCTAGCTAAATTCCGCCTAGTTTGTACGTGCGTGTGAATGAGTTTAATATAATTATACAGGTCATTTCTTAAATATTTTGAAACTAAATTGGTTGGGAGCTGGTGTTGCATATGTGAGTTGCCCCCCCCCCCCCCCACGGTTAAATTAGTTTAAAAGTATTCAACAGAATGTGTATTAACTTGCAAATTAACGAAAGACATACAATTCATGCATCTTAGTGACGGATCTGTCTATTTTCCTGATTGGATGACCTAGTTTTAGCGAAAACGACTTCTCCAGAACCGGTGAACGGATCGGGCCGAAATTTAGATGTGCTTAGCACTAAGCGCTATTTATGGTTGTTAAAAACAGTTGATACGTAAAAAACATGCCCGCCGTTGGCCAATCAAAATGTAGCGTGTTTGGCTGCCATATTCAATCTTTATTTTGATCAGTTTTGAAGCCGAAATTGGTTTTATTGGCTCAGTTGACTTGTCAATCAGCTGACATATAGCTATGACCCCTGTTCATCTTCTGTCTGTCCGTCCATCCATCCGTCCATCCGTCGTCAACAATGGCGGATGGATTGGCACCAAACTTGGTCACAGTATTAATACCATCATCTAGTATCTGTGTTGCACAAATGAAACTGATACAATGTAAAAGACCAGTTATCGCCACTTAAGTATTTGCAGTACTAATAAAGTGTCACTTTCATAGGGGGAATAATAGACAGGGTTTTTCAACCGGCCATTTGTTTATCATCCTGACAGCTTTGGTTGCCAAAGTAGATAAGACCCTCAACTAAGGGATTACACTTTTTCATCCACTGTCCTGACATTTTCTAAGATATGTATCATGTGCTTTGACATCTAAACTGTTAAAATATTTTGAAATGTATTTGATTGAAAGTTGATGCTGGTAAGGCAGCAATGCTTTCAGTAAAAATATTTTCTAAATAAACTCCAGGTCAGCATGCCCAACCTAGCTTGGCCGTTCAGCCAGATGGACATGTGTTAAAGGTCATACATGGAAAGTGTATTTTAAGACATTAAAACATATCCAGTCGTTCCAAATCATATAGCTGTTATCAATTTGCTAATACATGGCATAATTTTATATTTATTGCCGATCAAGTACATAGCTTTAGAATATCGCGTCATGAATTACCTCCCTTGAATACTAAGCAGCTGTGACGTCATAGTGGAACAACCGCTAAGCAAAGCTAATACAGGCAACACTGTTTAACAAGGGTAACTTTTTCATTCCATTGTATTTATCAATGCATTTTGGAATAGGCAATGATCTCAATGATATTCCCAGTAGACATTAGTCAGAAGTTTATAATAGCGTCGATGCCATATTTAAATATGAATATCTCGGGCACGAAAACCCCCTTTTTAGATGAGATCTGCTTCGAGAAAATATCTCAGTGTGATTCTGTAGATACGGTATTTTTACGACACTATATCTTGCTACATCCAGTATTGGTTGGATGGCCGTCAAGCACAGATCTAGGATTTTATTATTGAGTTAGTCCAATATTGGTCTGTAAGTGAGGGCGTGTCCCCTTCAAATGGCCGTTTGGGGAGATATGGGCGGGCTGGTTCTTCTCCCTGAAAATTCTGATGCTATGCGAAGTCATTTCCTGCATTCCATTTGATAAACAACATGCCTATTTTGTATCCAAACTGCGCCTATAATTCAGCAGAATCTGTTATGATTTTCCAGATGTATCTCTACCCCCCCCCCCCCCCCCCCCTCGCGCGTAAGTATGCGCGCGCACACACACAAACCAAATGCAAAGTCCACCGGTAGATCTGAATTTGCGAATTTGCCTAAAGTATCGCAATCAATTGATTTGTTTAAGTCTAAGACTGGAGAAAGCTAGGCCCATATTGGATACATTTTATAGGCCTATATAATTAAATCTCATGTAGATTTAAGCCAAACTGTTTGTGACAATCTAAAACATCAATTTTAACAAACATTGATTACAATATCATTTAGGGGTGTGTGGACTTCTCATAGGCAACGTGATTAACCTACTTGAACAAGCAAATAACACTGCATTCAGTTGCAAAAATTATGCCAAAAATACCTGTGGTCGGGCCTACACATTGCCACTTATGACTTATGTTTCCTGTCATTCTAAACATATATGTATGTGGGCGAGGAGGAAATTCTGGGTATATATCTACCACTTCTTTGAATGTAATGTAGCTAACGTATAAATTTACGCATAACGACACTCACTCTCCCACGCTTTTACTGGAGTAATTTGTAGGTTTACGTACTAGAGACAAATGCTGGCCCTGAGTGTGTATAATTGGCGTGTATACTGAAAAAGCACATATATGAGTGAAGATGCGCAAAAAACGTGACAATAATATATATTTATAACAGGCGGGTAAGATGAACTAAATTGTCATATTTAAATAGGCCTACGCACAAGCCTTTGAATTTTCGTCCATCCATATCACTACCACATATTCGCCTACTGCATGTATATACACCTACTATATAGTAGGTATATATATATATATACATGTAGTAGGGGGATATGTGGTAGTGATATGGATGGACGAAAATTCAAAGGCCTGTGGCCTACGTTTATTAACAGTGCACAAATTTACGTTGGATAGCCGTCGGACTGTCAAAATTGTTTATTTACTATAAGCTTTCATTGACGTCCGCATGAACTGAAAGCGAGACGATTGATAACCGATATGTCAGTCTTCCTAAGAATTCGTTCACCTGCTACTATTTATGTGCTTCCATCACATGGAATGCTTGTTTTAGCGCCCGGTGGTAATTTTCAATAGGCCCGGTGATAATTCCTCAAAATAATATGCTTTGCATCAACGTTATAATGTGCAGGCCCGTCGATTCCCTCCAACTGGCAGCCCCCCCCCCCCCCCCCCCTACACCGTCCCCATCCAACCATTGCTACGGTCATGTAATATCGTTCCCCCCCCCCCCCCCCCCCATTTTCAACTGTAATCTTACTAGTGACGCAGGCCTATGCATGTTAGGTAAAACCAGAAGAGTTTCTGATAAAACCTACAAACAGTTGGTCTCGAAAATGATGAGTATATGCTAAGCTTTAAAAACTCACATACTTGTACATTAAATTATCTTGTCATTTACAGACTAATTTTGCTCATGCACATTTATATCGAGCCAAAATCGCCTTTGAAGCAATCGCGTTCTCAAACATGTCTGGAAGCATAAAACCGAGAAAAATCTGCCGCATTGGTTTTTCGTAGCTGTTGCCGTTTTTGCTTGATTCTAACTACATAGCCGCGGCAAAAATGGCAGAATTAAAGAAAATGCATTGCGATCTCATACAATTTTAGTTTTGGACAAATAAGAAAGATCTAGCTGACTTACGTGTGTCTGTTTTATGTATGCACATGTATTTAATTCAGCAACAAAAAACTGTCATTCCGCTATGTAGGCTATATTATGTATGTTAAGTAAGAGCGCGCATTAGACTCTATGGTCAGTTGTTTATTTAGGGTTAAAATCAATCAACATATAACTTTCTATTATTTTTATTGGCATAAGACCTGGAAAAGCTATTTTTATCTTTGCCTGATCGGGAAAATGCAACCAAACTGTACTTATTTCCTGCTGAAGTTGAACGAAGCTGCATGTATTCAACGTTACGGTATAATAGCTTGTTCCACTATTACGTCATTATTGACACTGAAGAGCTCAAAATCAAGGGAGGTAAGTCATCACGTAATTTCGTGTATTTGATCATACGCCGACTTCGCGGCTTAATATTAGCTATTTGGTGAATGTTAGACACATACAGCTGGTTTGTTATTAATTACTATACAATAATGCCTTAAATACTTGCAAAATTGTACATAAAAGGGATTTCTCCAAATATGACCTTGTGTGGGAATAACCTGCTGTAAAGACCACTTGTTTTAATATACCACCTGAGTTTAGAGGCAATTTTCTTCAAATTGCTAAAACCAATTAAAGCCATGTATTTGCACCTTTATTAAGAAACGAACTGCCGTAAGAAACTGCCTTCTTATTCTACTTTAGGTGGTGTCTTAATACAAATTTGACTGTATGTCATCAATTTCTGTTGTTAGCACTGATGCCATCTATTTTCGATTAAATATTGTTCAAAATTACTATTGCAAACAAACAGTCCAGAGATTGTTGTCAATATCTCGAGAACTAAACCATTTGACTGAAGGTCATTGGAAGTGACTAATTTATGTAAAACTCAATAAAGATTGGTTGAAATGCCAATGTTCCATGTGAGCGATACAGGCCCCATGCTGCGTTTGTATAGTACCGATTGTTTATGACAGTGTATTCACGATCCCACCATTATTGAGGGACCCGATCTGTTACTCATTTATCAGTTTCAGTTTCACGTTTATTGCACTCAGGCTACCGAGGCAGCATATGAGGTACACATTTATAACAATTATTATGGCGAGTAAAGGGACAAAATATAGAGTGATTATCACGAGGTTAATAAATAAATAAATACTAATTACATTAATAACAGCGATAATAGAATTGGTGACTTATTTTTTCTTGGCATATAAAAGGTATTTACAATTTTTTTTAGAACTGGCCTGTTGCATATTGAAAGAAGTCCTTTTGCTTTTTCTATCGAGTAAGAAGGAATTAGTCTTTGTCGTTCAAGTGCTAAATTTTGTGCAGTGAAAAAGAAAGTGTAATTCGTCACCTATGCAATTACATACATTATAGATGCGCTCATTTCGATCAATTCCCTCCCGTCTCTTGGTCTCAATGTCTAGTTGGTGGTTTACAAAATATATTTCAAATACCGAATCACTCATTATATTATTGCCCTGTAGGTGGGGCTTAGAATACACCTTCCGTATCATCTGCGTGTCGTAAGAGACGACTAAAGGAAGTAAGGGTGAGGTAACCTTGACAGAAACCTCGAGTGCTGAAGACGGAGGTTCCAGGCCCTTAACGCTTATGATCATGTCGATAGTCACTTACAGGACTGGCGGTATGATCAGCGAACGAAAAGAAGAAAGAAGAACTCATTATATTATTGTAAAACGTTAATCGGCTTGAATTGGAAATTTCAGCTGTGCATTTTGCATTGAATTGAGTTTGTAAAGCTATTCTTACCTGCCTAGTGATGTTAGTCTTATTTACGTTTTCTGCGTTAAAGGCTGTATCAAATCCTGTTATTGTTAGTATTTCTTTAACTTTTTCTATCCAGCCAAATTAGTTTCAGATGATTCAATAGCCTACCTGTATTGTTTTCTGGTAATTGAGATTCAAGAAGTGCATGGATGGATCGATTGATCCCAGCATGGGAAAACGGTTGGCAGAGCTTAGCTACAGATGTGCGAGACATAGCTAAAACTGGATTCATCCATCCAATAATCAATGCCATTCTGCGAACCCCCATCATCTTTATTTTAAATAGTAAAGACATACAAGTCGTACACTTGTCGGACTATTCAATGATCACGATGCAGCTAGATACGTCATTCTTTACCGAATTTACGCATTTTAATTGTGACGTCAGCATACATATGCCGTAATTGATTATAACGTGATGAACTTGAGCAACCGATCGGATATCTCCATTTTGGGGGAAATGATGAAATCAGAATAAAAATGTGATAATTAAACACGTATTTTTCAGGATGAGGACGATGAAGATGAAATTGTTTACTACGACGCCAAAGCCGCCGATGAGAAAGCCTTGATTCGGAGAACTAAAAATCGCGTGTCTACACATCACGTGACCGATTCACCTGTCAACGAACGGAAGTTATTTTACTATCACGTGGGCAAGACCGTGACATGCGTATGTGTTTGGATTTGGGTGGTGAGTACATCGTCAAGCCAGGGTCGAATTAAAGGCAGTGCAACAAGTGCATTTGCACAGGCCTTCAAATTTTCATGAAGTGAAGTGGCGCACAATTTTTCTTGTCTTAATGTTTTTGGGTCGCTGCATAACTTCAAGTTACAGGCCTAGATGCCACGCCTATAGTACAGTTCATAAATATAGCAACATGTTTGCAAAAGAAATCAATTTTGAACACGATGTAAAAAAATGTTCCGTTGACTATTTTTTAACATAATTGGCCTTTCCGGTTTTAGCAATGCCCCGCCCATCGCTAGCTAAGCTCCACCCACACCTCGTTCGTGTTGGGATCGATCGATCTTTGAACACCCTGACTATCAATTTCTAAAAAACTACACAGGTAAGCTGTTGAATATTTTGAAACTAATTTGACTGGGTGCTGTTGCTGCCAAAGCCATGCTTATTAAATAGCAAAGAATTACAAAGACATACAATTCATACAATGTGTCGGACTATTTGAGATTTGATGACGGTCTATATGGAACCCTTTGCGACGTAATGATTGTGACGTCATCATACACGCGCTGAGCTGATTATGACGTCATCCGAGGTCAGATGATGGATGGATACTATGGAAAGGTGAATTGGATTGTAGGACATTGCAGCAATGTCTTCTAATCCAATTGTGTTCAAAATATTCAACAGTATCTTTTTTTGTGTTTGAAACATTTAAAGTTATTTTTAACTATACTGTATATGACTGATGTAGACAAATCTCACAACCCTCCAACCCCAGGGGCAGTATTACTGGTGAAACCGGGCCATAGCTTTTTCCAGGGCTGTATGAATAATGAATTTCAGAAACTTTGCGCATCACCATATGAGTCCTAAGTTCGGCACTGCATCAAGCCTGTCCAAAACGACCACATTATGCTGTTACTAAAGGCAGGATGTCATTCTTTTACAAATCAGTGCCGTAGTACTCAATACAACTCAGAAATAACTGTAAATTGTTTCCAAAATAAGATAAAACGTTCTGTCGAATAGTTTGAACATATGCATAATTCGACTCACTGGAAGATAGACAGTTTTGCCTCAGACAGCGCTGTCTTCAAATCCATCCAGCTATGTTAAAAATTTTCAACAAAACATTTCTTACATCGTGTTCAACATTGTACTAGTAACTAACATGTTTCTTTTTCATTTTAGAAATACGTTGCATAGTTTCTTATCTGTACTGTATACCATTTACAGCACGCGGCAATTTTAATGATTCATGTCAAAGGCTTTTAGAACACGGTCATAAACCCTTATTCGAACTCAAGATAATCAATTATACAAGCAGTCGTGGCATTACAGTATATTGGCATTGACAGGGAATCGAACCCACAACCGGCGAAAGGCGCCAAGCATCATGGCCCACAAACGCTTCGACTACACCAACGCTGCAGGCTATGATGCTTGGTGCTTTCGCCCGTTGTGGGTTCGATTCCCTGAAAGGCAACTAATGTAACGGACAAAATCAGTCCTGCATTTCAACAATTCCAGTCCTTCATTTTACCTACAACTAAGTATTACTGTGAAATTTTGGCGTCCATTTTACATAAATGGGTTTTATGCTTGCGACTTTATGCAATGGACCTTACCAGTTTTAGCCATGCCCCGCCCATCCCTAGTTAATCTCCGCCCACACCTCACTCGTGTTGTGATCGATCCATCCCTAAACTCCTTGACTATCAGTTTCCAGAAAACTATACAGGGAAACCTGTTGAATATTTTGAAACTAATTTGACTGGGTGCTGTTGCTGCCTAGGGCAAATTAGTTTCAAAATATTCAACATAAAGTGTATTAAATCGTAAAGACATACAATTCGTACACCGTGTCGGACTATTAAGCGTTAAAGATGGACTATGTCGAGTCATTCATGACGTCATGATTATGGCGTCCGCCTACATGTCACGTAGGGACACACCATGGCTATTTAAGAAATCATGTCAATCAAAATATTGAAGGTAACTATCATTCTGTTTCTGATGTGTGTTACAGATTAAGGTCGTATATGGTATTCAAGCAATAATCGAATAATATAACGACAACGGAAGATTCCAGTTTATCCATCAATCATATGACGTTATAATCAACCACGAGACGTGTAGGATGACGTCATAATCAATACATCATTAATGACGTAGATAAGTTCGTCACGATCGCTCAATTGATAACGGACTAAGGGTGGTTGTGCGAGGGGGATGTATGTCTTTACCATTGAGTAAATATTCTGTTGAATATTTTGAATCTAATTTGGCTGGGTGCTGTTGCTGCCTACGGGAGCAACAGGGTCCAGTCAATTTAGTTTCAAAATATTCAACAGCTAACCCGTATATAGTTCTCTGGAAATTGATAGTCAGGGAGTTCAGGGATCGATCAACCCCAGTATGGGCAAAGTGTTGTTGGAGGTTAGCTAGAGATAGGTGGGGCATAGCCAAAACTGGATTTCACCATTCTCTTGAAGACACCAAATTTAAATTTGTCATACGTTATAATAATGTTGTCACGATACCTGTATGCTCAAAACACAAACCAATTAAAACTGAATTATCTCTACATCAAAAAATGAAACATGTGGTAGATCTCATTAGGATTTCTGAAGTCGATATCTATGGCAACTGAAATTCCATTGCCTAACACTGGCAGGTTGTCATGATAATTCGGTCTCGTCTCTGGGTAGATTGTGGGGTGGGGATTCTCGGATGTAGAGGCTTTATGCAATCCACAACTTGACTGCGTGGCATGCAAAAGTATCACTTAGCTAACCCGTGAGTTATTATTTTAACGGAAGAATAGTTTTAGCCCATCTCTAGCTAAGCACCACCCACGCTTTGCCCGTGTTGAGATCGATAGGTCCATTCACTCTATGAATCTCAATTTCCAGAAATCTATGCACGTAAGCTGGCGAATATTTTGAAACTAACTGGACTGGGTTCTGTTGCTTCCCATGGCAGCAACAGCGCCCAGTCAAATTAGTTTCAAAAATATTTCAAGGGTATGTTTATTAAATAGTAAAGATCTTCAATTCGGACAACAACGCTTAGTCCGTCATCAATTATGCGTTCATAACGAAGTTTCTCTACGTCATTCATGACATAATTGACTATGACGTCAGCCTACAGGTCAGATATTTGATTATGATGTGATAAGATTGATGGAGAAAATGGAATCTTCCATTGTCGTTATGTTATTAAAATATGGGCATTGAGAAAACATATATCATATCCAGTATTCGTGTATACTGTTGAATCAATCGACAATGGAAGGATCCTACCGGTCACTAAATTCTCTGACGTCATAATCAAATATGTCACCCGTAAACTGACGTCACATTCAAAATGACTTAGCTCCGTCACTAAAATCGAAAAGTCCGTCATGAATATGTAGGCCTAGGAATTGTATGACTAATGAACTTACAATTTAATACACATTCTGTTGAATATGTTTAAACTGATTTGACTTGGAGCGGTTGCGTCAGCAGCACCAAGACACATTAGTTTCAAAATTGTCAACAGCTTACCTGTATATAGTTACCGTAAAATCTATTTTCTGGCCATGCATATTTCGTTTTAAATCGGTTCGTAAAAATTGAAAGGAGCATGGCTAGAAATGGGCGGGGCATAGCTAGAAATGGGCCTACCCTAGATAGAAATGGGCGGGGCATAGCTAGAAATGGGCGGACCATAGCTAGAAATGGGCGGACCATAGCTAGAAATGGGCGGGCCATAGCTTGAAATGGGCTGTGCATGGCTAGAAATGGGCGAAGAATAGCTAGAAATGGGAGGTACATGGCTAGAAATTGGCGGAGCATAGCTAGAAATGGGCCTACCCTAGATAGAAATGGGCGGGGCATAGCTAGAAATGGGCGGACCATAGCTAGAAATGGGCGGACCATAGCTAGAAATGGGCGGACCATAGCTAGAAATGGGCGGACCATAGCTAGAAATGGGCGGGCCATAGCTTGAAATGGGCTGTGCATGGCTAGAAATGGGCGAAGAATAGCTAGAAATGGGAGGTACATGGCTAGAAATTGGCGGAGCATAACTAGAAACGGGCGGGGCATAGCTAGAAATGGGAGGCCATAAATAGAAATTGGCGAGAAGAAGTAGAAGAGGGCGGGCCATAGCTACAAATGAGCTGAGCATGGCTAGAAATGGGCGGTGCGTAGCTAGAAATATAGCCCTCTGTTCTTACTATTTCTAAAGAATCTTAGGATGACGTACGAATTACACCGATTTTAGCACACAAACGTATACGCACACACGCGTACACACGCACTCATCATCTTCCCATTGAAGCAAGGATTCTACGCATATAGATCCATCTTAGAATAGATATTGTTTTGATGTTAGAAAGATAAGGACGATGTCGCTATGGAATGAGGTCATAGATTATACAGCAAACATAAAGGTCTACAAGAATAACGATATGGGGAAAAATACAAACGTAGCTTCGAATCTATTGATAAGCATTGGGCGGATTGAATGGTAGAGATCGCTTTGGGCAATGTTTACAACATCCACTCGCTATTTATTTCAATCGATGAAGCCAATCTGTCTGTCAATCATTGCTCGGTAGGTCTATATTCCGCTACATATAGGCTCTGCTTTCTGGACGATTATCACTAGAGCAAATGCGGTAAATGAAAATTTTCATTGAACCCTTTAACACTCATATAAGCCAAAACGGCTTCTGCAGTGGTCTTGAGAAATGTCCGCTTGCAGATCAAGAGGAGACTATTTTTGAAAATTTATCACTGGAATGACTGTCTCGATAATCGAGTCAGTCATTCCAGTGGTAAATTTTCAAAAATAGTTTTCTCTTGGTCTGCAAAACGATATTTTCTTTGAGAAAATTCAAGTTTTCTTGAACAAAATTCGAGGGTTAAAGGGTTAAATAAAGAATTTTAATTTTAAATTTTAAATCAATATAGGCTTACTTACTGTTTAGCTGTTGAAAGCAACATCTGGTATAGGTTTTAAAACTGGCAATGTGGTGTTAATTTTAAACCTAATTGTGACTATCAGCTTGTTGCTTCTTGAGAGTAACAGCTTTCCACCGCGTCGTTTTTTAAATGAATTCAATCTACGCCCCTCCCACAACCCCAGTAAAATTAATTGAATAATTTAAAGTTACATCCCAGCGGAAGAGGCCGTTAAAATGTGACCTAATCAATAACCCAGCATATTTGTGGAGTCCAATATGGATATGGCTGACTGTTACACAGGCTTAACAATGCATTTAAAAATCACTATTTTCAGTAACGTATGAAAGTTATCGATCTATTCCGAGAATTATTGAATAAATAACACAGAGAGTATACGTAGAAATCCATGTCTCTTAAAACCTGAATGGATATTGCTGGTAGTTCTGACGATAGCGGTGGCGGGATTAATTTTCGATGACGTCTGCTCCATTGATAATTCTATCTATGTTGTCTGACGTTTTCACATCCGCCAACGACAATGAAGAGGACAACGACGATTATGACAACCACGACACAGAAGACAACAAATCGACAATAACAAAAGCAGCAACAACAACAACAAAAACAGCAGCAGAAGCAACAACAAAACAACAATAACAGCAACAACAAACACAACAACAACGACGACGACGATGAGGACGACGACAACAACAAGAACGATGACGACGATGAGAACAACAACCGTATGATATCTACTGTTGATAATGATCTGGCCTCTTCCACATGCACATAGTTAATGTTATGTATCCTCCCCATATATCATTCTACAAATGATCTGGGTGTAATAATGTCATATCGCATCGTATCGGAGGTGTATGTGGTATCCAAGCAACATTCAAATTGGACAGGGGGCGGAGATGAGAGTAAGAGGTTAATCACGAATCTCTCATTTGCCAACTGCTATGTTAACAGAGGTTTAGGCACGTGATTGGACCTGAGGGGTGAGGTGGGGCCAAAACCTACGGCCGCGTTATCGGGATACACTATGAGAGGAAAAAACCATGGCATATGGTTAACTAAATGTTGTGAATCTTCACTGTCAGGTTAAGTCTAGGTCATATATTCTCAGTCAATCGAGGCATCCGATCTGTCACTTAAGTAGCCTATGTGACGTCGTAATCAATTTCATCACATGTGCGCAGACGGCACAATCAAAATGACGTAAATTATAACTCCATCATGAAAGCGCGAAACGTTTTTCAAGTGTACGAATTTTTCGTCATTGATACATTTACAATTAAAACAAATTCTGTTGAATATTTTGAAACTAATTTTACTGGCCGCTGTTGCTTCCATAAGCAGCAACAGCGGCTAGTATAATTAGTTTCAAAATATTCGACAGCTTACTTGTATAGTTACCTTGAAATTGGGATTCTAGGAATTCAGTATTTAGTACATAGAGCGATTCCAACAGGAGTACACAATTGGGCGGAGCGTAGCTAAAATGGGCGGGGCATGACTAGAAATGAAAATCTCTATTAATAGACGACTAATATACATCAAGCTTCGTTATCTGATTAGATCAAATACAATCATTACTCGTATGATGCAGTCATTCGCGTTTCGCAAGATCTCCTTCGTTACGAGATCGATAAAATTATCTTGTGCGCAATGTGTAACAATGGATGAATCCCGTCCGTCAGTCAAGTATATGACGTCATAATCAGCTACGTCGCGGGTATGCTGACCTTGCAATCGTAATTAATAGAAATACTCCGTCATGAACCTGGAATAGTTCGTCAGTTGAATAGGCCTACGAATTGTATTTCTTTACTATTTAAATCATAGGATTCGGTTGAATATTTTGAAACTAATTTGACTGGGCCCTGTTGCTACCATAGGCAGGCGGTATGGGTGTATAGTTACCATGGCATTGGGATTCTGGGAATTCACGACGATTCAAAGTATATAAATCGATCCCAACGTGCGCAAAGCATAGGCGGAGTTTAGCTAAATTGGTTTCGAAATATTTAGCATTATCTTGCTAAAGCATGGGAGGGAACTTAGCTAGAGATGAGCGGGGAATAGCTAAAACTCAATTCATCCATTGGCGTAGTATCCTCCACCCGAGGCGTATTCTTGACAGGAAGCCGCGCCTCAATAGACGGTTTCATTTCTAGTCATGTGCCGCCCATTTCAAGCTAAGACCTTCCCACGCTTTTCACGCGATGGGATCGATTCATATACGTTAACCCGCGAATTCACAGGTTCCAAATAGCAATAGCAAGGTAACTATTCATGTTAGCTGTTGAATATTTTGAAACTAATTTGACTGGGTGGGTATGGCAGCAACAGCGCCTAGTCAAATTAATTTCAAAATATTCAACAGAATGTTTATTAAATAGATATACCAATTAGTACACTTGACGGATTTTTAAATGTTCATGACGGGGATACCTAGATACGCCATTCATTAATCACTTTGTAACGTCAAGCAACATGTGAGGTAATTGATTATGATGTCATATACTTGAGTGACAGGTGGGATAATTTTTTAGATTTATGTTGCAGTTTTTAATGAATACATATTATAAGCATATTTCTTCCATTTACTACAGGGTGTAATGCACACGGCCTTTTTTACGTGCTTACTGGACTTTGAGGAGCGTCTCCACGTCTCCCTCGAACAGATCGGCAAACTCATATCCGCCATCACCGTTACGGGCGTGGCCGGTCACATCGCCGGAGCCATTTTCCGGGAGTACCTGCGTCTAAATGAACTGCTATTACTATCTCTGTTTACCTTTACCAATACACTAGCGTGTCTCATCAAGGCGTGGTCGTCTTCGCTTCTCATGCTCGGTATCGGTGGATGTTTGGACAGTTTTTGCAGCGGTGTTACTAGTTCAGGTATTGTATTGCAAATAAGCGCAATGAGAGAATGGAAGAATAGAATTGCAGCCATGCCCCGCCTATTTCTAGCTAAGCTCCACCCACGTTTTGCCCGTGTTGGGATCGATCGATCCCTGCACTGTCTGAGTCTAAATTTCCAGAAAATTATACATGTCAGCTGTTGAATGTTTTGAAACTAATTCGACTGTGTGCTGTTGCTGGCAGCAATAACGTGCAGTCAAATTAATTCAAATTATTCAACAGAATGTTTATTAAATAGTAAATAAATACAATTTGTACAACAGCACTTAGTCCGTCATCAATTAAGCGCTTGTGACGAACTTAGCTACGTCATTCATGACGTACTTGATTATGACGTCAGCCTACACATCACGTAGTTGATTATGACGTCATATGATTGTCTGAGAAACTGAAATCCTCCATTGCAAACCTCGCCCTCCAGGATTTTTACTCGTACAATTTTCCGGATTTCCTGAAGTTTTCGAACCTTTCGGATTTTTGTCTGATTTTTCAGGCCACGAAAAGGTCTGGATTCACAGCGTACGGTCCCATTCTCTCTAGTGGCCAAGTTTGAGTTAAATTTGACCCGCATTTTCCGAGATATTCATAGATCCAGAATATGAGTTGATGGTGTTAACCGAATCACAGACAAATTTTGTTTAATCCGGGTCCAGGGTAACATTCATGTTTGTGTTAAAATTTTAGCCAAAGCTGATCAGTAGAATTTTCAATGCGATCCGGACGTGTAGATACGAAAACAAATACACAAAATTAGTGTATTTAAATACAAACTGCAACTAAAGTTAAGACAAATGTTGAAATAGACCTGGCCATTAACATCACCAAGCCTTGGCTCAGCGACAGTGAATGTCTGAACAAGGTCGATAGAATCGCGGTCGCTGAAGGTGATGCATGAAAAGTATGTCACTAAGGTCACGCTGGCCTACCTTTGATAAGTGACATGCATGCATACACCAAGTTTGATTAATGTATGCTAAAAACTCTTGAAAAGACAGCACAGAATAAGCTTTTGTTACAGACCGACCGAGCCACTGACTGACCGATGACAAAAAGGCACCAGCACCACCACCACCACCACCACCACCACCACCACCACCACCAACAACAACAACAACAGACTATATGATGATCATCGTAATGATGGTGGTGATGATGATGATGATGAGGAGGAGGAGGAGGAGGAGGAGGATGGGGAAGAGGAGGATTTTGTGTAGTTGATAATAATGAAATAATTTTTTTGCAGTCTGTCATCCGATGATAATGGGTATATGGGGTGACCATGCAGCCTCTCCGATCCACGCAATGCACTTTGGCTGGAGCTTAGGAGCCGTTATCGCTCCTCTAATAACGAGGCCATTCTTGTCCATCCCCTGTCCGTCGCCTGTCCTGGACGCATTACCGCCTAATATCGATCAAGCTCATATAAATGAGAAGACGATGACATCTATTCAACCTCACGATACAAATGAGGAGGTACAATTAGCAAACTGCTCTCTGGCCAATGTAACTAATCACACGATATACATCAGAGAATCGAGCATCGAGATTCCGCTCTCTATTCCTGCCATTCCGCTTTTCATTGTCGCTGTGATATTTCTGTCTTTCTTCATCTTTGAGAGAACATCACGAGGGAAATCCTGGAGGACTGTACGGATGGATGAAAAGAAAACAACAACAAACTGCGTTGAATCTGTTTCGTCAGGCATCTCATTTCGCTTCGTCGTGATAATAACATCCTTATTGACATATTTTTATTTTCTTTGGGTGGGTATTTCAGGTGTATTGGGCGGCTTCTTGTTCACTTTGACTGTGAAGCTTCCGCTAGGATTTACAAAAGACGACGCAGCTGTGGCGTTTTCTGTTTATTACATGTGCTTCAGTGGTGGTCGGTTTCTGGCTATAGCTATCTCGCACTGTGTGTCGATAAAAAAGATGCTTCCTACAGAGATATATGGAACTCTCTTGACCATGATTGGATGGGTTGTGCTTGGAGTAACATCTCGCAAATTATACTGGTTCTTTATGTGCCTTTTCGGCCTCATTAGTGCACCCGTGTGGCCAGGCGGGATTACGTGGACCGACCGATATATCGTGTACACTGCTGTAACCTGCGCTATCATGGAGCTTGGGGTTGGTGCAGGGTCTGGGTTATATGTCTGGCTAGCTGGGAAGCTCATTGGCAATGGCGAACCTCAGTACTTCTTGTACCTAGTTTTGGGTTTAAATGTTCATATAGCTGTGATAATGTTAATCATGATGTGCATGGTACGAAAGAGGGGAGATAGACATGCGAAAGAACTTGACCTTGGCGTAACTACTAGCACCCTAGATGAGACGGAAGTGGAGCCTTGTAACAGCACGTCAAACCTGGACTATTATATGCATACTTCTGTCGATGATGAATCAAATCTTCTTCCTGCAAATAGTGCTGTTGATGACACTTAGCCCATTAACACCCAAGTCGTCCAAAAACTGATCCTGCTGTGGCCTTACGAAAATGTCCATTGCCAGACGAAAAGAAGAGTATTTTTTTCAAGTTGACAGCTGTAATGACTGGCTTGATGACAGAGCCAGTTATTCCTGTGGTAGATTTTAAAAAATCACAGTTTCTTGGTCTGCATATGGACATTTTCTACTATAAAGATTAAAATCTTCTTGAAAAATTGTTAGTTCTTGTTTCTTCTTAGAAGATGGATCTTAAAATTCCATTAGTCAATTAGATCATGTCACTGAAGTTAAGATTAATAAGTGGATCTGATCTGTCACTAACGTAGCTGACGTCATAATTAATTACATCACATGTAGCACATGTAGCCTGTATGCAGACGTCACAATCAAAGTGCATAATGCGTGGCGTATCAAGTTCCATCATGAATAGTTAAACGTCCGTAAAATGTACGAATTGTATCCCTTTGATGGATTTACTATTTAATAAACATCTTGTTGCATATTTTGAAACTAATTTGACTGGGCGCTGTTGCTGCCATAGGGATAAATCGATGCCAAGAAGCACACACGCGTGGGAGGAGCTTAGCTAGAACTGGGTGGGGCCAGCTAGAAATCGATCCCTTTGTTGAACAATGATATTTGGGATAAACCCCAAAATCTCAAAACAGCAGTGGAGATTGAGTGCGCAGCGCTCATTGCACTGTTTATCTGTCGGTAAGTGCCATCCCATAAATTAAAGGTGCGTATTCACAACAGAATGCTTAAAATAAAATTGAGAGACTTAAACTGTGTACCTAGATGTAATGAAACGAAATAAATCTTAGCATATGATGATTTCATTACGTATAAATTAATATAATTTTCTAAGTTGTCAAATTGAATTAGAGGCACGAGTCCTTAATTCAAATTCACAACTAAACCTACGAAATTTATTTATGTGGAATGAAATCATTTTATTTGGTTTTATTACATTGAGGTGCACAATTTAAGCCTATAAAAGTTTATAATTTCAACAATTTTATTTTCAACCATCCTGCTGTGAGCCTTTAACTAAACTTTTATTGATATTGAAAATATAATTACCATACACTTTTGATCAACATTTACCACTGACGATTCTATAAGCAACTGGCCACCAGGTTTTTTCCCATGTCAACTATTTGACGAAATTGGCAATGTTGTTTTAATAAAGTTACTAAGGGCAATTCCAATATGCAAAACACTCGAGTATGTAGTCAGTGACCAGATGGTCGGTAATTTGACAATAATCCTATTTCTCACTGCAACAATTCAAGCAATGGAATGTCAGAAGAGGGTGCCATTCAAAATGTCCTTAACCCCACTTGTCTCAACTGCACCCCCAAAGTGCTCAAAATGCTACCCATATCAATTAACCCTTTCATTATCACGATTTTCCCCAAAATAATTATAATCTTTGCATACAAAGGTCTTTTGTAAATTTACCACTGAAATTTATCAAAAAATGTATTTGTTGTTTTGCAAATGGCCATTCCTCAAGGCAACTGCAGAGGTCGTTTTTTGGTCGGCTTGACCATCAAAGGTAATGGTCAAGAGAATTATAGTTTTTATTTAGCCAGTGTCCATTTGCGGGCCAAAAGAAAGATATATTTGAAAATTTGACACTGGAAGGACTGGCTCGGTAAACCGAGTCAGTCAATTCAGTGGCAAATTTTCAAAAATCCTCTCTTGGCCTACAAATGGGCATTCGTCACGACCACTGCAGATGCCATTTTCGCTGGCTTGACAGCTAAGGGATTAAGTTGAAACTTGAGACAAGAGGGGTTAAATTATGGGAACTTCCTGCGTATCTTTATACCAATATTTAATCTGGCAAGTTGTTGACAATCAAAACTATTATTCCATTATGAACTGGAAAATGGTGGTGGAGGGGGAGGGATCCGATTTGCCACTCAATTATCTGACGTCATAATTAAATACGTCACTTGTTAGGTGACGTTACAATCAAAAGGACGTAGATCCGTAACGAAATCGGAAATGTTTTGTCACGAGAGCGTCAGAATTGTGTGTTTAATGAATTTACAATTTGATACACATTCTGTTGAATATTTGAAAACATATCTGACAAGGAGCTGTTGATAACATAGGCAGCAGCATCCCCAAGTGAAATTAGTTTCCAAATATTTTACCTGTAACTGTATAGCGACCTTAGAATTTAGCTTTTATTTGGAATTCAGGGTTCAAACTGATAAAATCGAGTTCAACGCCCGTACAAGGTGGGTGGAGTTTTGGCTAGAAATGGGCGCGGCACAGCTAGCAATTTACCCATATTTTCTGTATTATCATGAGCCCAACATTCAGCTCAATAATAAGTTATTTTACATGTTTCCAAAACAAAAACCCCAGAAACATGTTAGTTAGTATGAAACCTTCTGTTGAATATTTTGAACATAATTGGATTGGAAGAGGTTGTTGCCTTAGGAAGCAATGTCTTCCAATCCAATTATGTTCATAAGATTCAACAGAACGTTTTAATTTGTTTTGAAAACCATTTTAACATATTTCAGAGCTTCCCTAGAATAAAGTAATCTAATCTTTCAGTCAACTATATGACGTCATGATCAAATATGTCACGGGTGGGCTGACGTCATCATTAAAATACGTCATGATTAGCATATCTAAGTCCGTCAGGAACTCTCAATAGTCCGGCAGGTGTACGAATTGCATGTCTTTACAACTTAAAGATGCATGTTCACAATAAAAATCTTTGAAAATAAAATTGTTAAAATTGTATAGGACTACTTTTAGAGGCTTAAGTTGTGTACTTAAATGTTATGAAACGAAATAAATCTTAACAATTTAAATCTCTAAAAGTCTAGAATTTTAACAATTTTATTTTAAAACATTTCGTTGTGAATATACACCTTTAATAAACATTTTGCTGAATATTTTTCAAAATAATTTAACTGGGCGCTGATGCTGCCATAAACAGCAACAGTCCCCTAGTCAAATTAATTAGTTTCAAAATATTCAGCTTACCTCTGTAGTTATCTAGAAATTGAGATTCAGAGAGTTCAGGGTTCGATAGATCCCATCACGGGCAAAGCATGTGCGTAGCTTAGCTACAGATGGGCGGGCCATAGCTAAAAGTGTATTTATCCATTGAAAATAAAGTAGACGCGCAGCTGTCGTGGGAAGGCCTTTATATGAATGGCTATTGCGGGATCTCTTAAAAAAATATATATGAACCTGTGCACTTTAGCTACCAACAAATAATGTTTCTAACTATATGCCATCGCCATTACACTACTACTAACTATGCATATTTTAAAATCGAAATGGCACTCATGTATATTTTTTGAAATTTTATAACAGGAATACCTGGCTCGGTTATTGAGCTAGACGTTCTGCTGTCAGAAATAATAATGTGCCCACAGCAGAAGCCGTTTTAGCTAAAAATTCTTTATGTTGTGCGTAGGGAGTATTCTGTTGAATATTTTGAAACTAATTTAAATGGGAGTTGTTGCTGGCAATGATTTCAAATTATTTTTTAAATATTTTCACTATCTGTCCTCGGGAGACAATGACATTTCAAGGGTTAAAGGGTCGATAGCGTGCGTGCGTGCTTGCGTGCGTGCGTGCTTGCTTGCTTGCTTGCTTGCTTGATTTCGTGCGTGCGTGCGTGTGTGCTAGCTTTACGGGCTCGTGTGGGTGTCTGGATATCCGAAAACTAAATCCGCGTTCTCACTAGAGAGTTAATCCAGAATAACGCCATACGTCAGTAAAACGTTAGTCCGGATTAAGTCTCTAGTGAGAGCACGGCCTAAGATATGATGATTCTCAGTAGGCAATCCTCAACGTGCCAGAACGTGGGTAAATATATAATATATAGTAACCCTTTAATGGCTAAATTTAGTCAAGAATATCAATATGTGTGCTTATTGTCGATCAGGAGATGACAATGGACCATTCCAGTTTTAGCTATGCCCCCTCCCCTCTCTAGCTCCATCCACACGGCGCTTTTGTTGCGGTCAATAAATCCCTGAACTCCCTGATCATCAATTTCCAGAAAACTATGCAGATAAGCCGTTGTATATTTTGAAACTAATTTGACTGGGTGCTGTCAAATTAGTCTCAAAATGTTCAACAGCATTTTTATTAAATAGTAAGGAGATACAATTGGTACAGTAACGTTTAGTCCGTCACCAATTATGCGTTCGTGACGAACTTATAATCTACGTCATTCATGACATCATTGGTCACATGACGTCATCATACACGTCACACAATTGATTATGACGTCATGTGATGGATAGATAAACTGGAAAGGTCAATTTTTAAAGATTTACTACTGAATGACTAGCTATCTAGCTACTCGTTTCAGTGGTGAAGTTTCGCGGGTGGTGTTTTCTTGGCCCACAGAGAGGCATTCCTCGAGTCAACAGCAGAGGCCTGTTTTGGCCGGCTTCGCCATGGAAGGGTTAATATGTAAGAGCGATATTTATTCATAAAGCTGATTGCTGATTATATATATATAATAGTGAAATAAATCAACTAATTTCGCATAAAACTATCGTTATGACAATGTGTTTGAATGTTGCTGACAAATGCAATCACCCTAATAACGCCGATGTCTGCCCAATGATGATGATGATGATGATGATGATGATGATGATGATGGGGTGGGGTGTGTGTGATGGTGATTATGATGATGATGGTGGTGGTGGTGGTGGTGGTGGTGGTGGTGGCGATGGCGGTGGTGCCGGTGGCGAGGACGTTAACGACAACAATGACGATGATGATGATGTCGATGACGACGATGACGGTGATGCCATACTGTGTTCAGCGGCTGCTGTAGTTTGAAAACATCCGGTAGCTGTAATCAGTCGTTTCTTGTCCTGAGCGAAATTCCTTAGCTCATCTTGGTCGTCAGTTAACCCAGTTCGGCTTGTTTTAGATCTACGTAGCACAACCCTAAGCAACAAGAAGACTACATTTTCAACTGGAATGACTGGCTCGATAATCTTCTCTTAGCCTGCAAATGGACATTCCTCAAGACCCCTGCAGAGCTCCTTTTTGGTCTGCTTGAGGGTTAAAAGTTGACATACGAGGCTTAATAAAAAGTTAAAAGTAAAATGAATATCATTATTCTATTTAAGTCTCATACAAGTAAAGTGAATAAGATTATTCTATTGAAGTCTCATACAAGTAAAGTGAATAAGATTATTCTATTTAAGTCTCATACAAGTAAAGTGAATAAGATTATTCTATTGAAGTCTCATACAAGTAAAGTGAATAAGATTATTCTATTGAAATCTCATACAAGTAAAGTGAATAAAATTATTCTATTGAAGTCTCATACAAGTAAAATGAATAAGATTATTCTATTGAAGTCTCATACAAGTAAAGTGAATAAGATTATTCTATTGAAGTCTCATACAAGTAAAGTGAATAAGATTATTCTATTGAAATCTCATACAAGTAAAGTGAATAAAATTATTCTATTGAAGTCTCATACAAGTAAAATGAATAAGATTATTCTACTGACGTCTCATACAAGTAAAGTGAATAAGATTATTCTATTGACGTCTCATACAAGTAAAGTGAATAAGATTATTCTATTGACGTCTCATACAAGTAAAATGAATACGATTATTCTATTGAAGTCTCATACAAGTAAAGTGAATAAGATTATTCTACTGACGTCTCATACAAGTAAAGTGAATAAGATTATTCTATTGAAGTCTCATACAAGTAAAGTGAATAAGATTATTCTATTGAAGTCTCATACAAGTAAAGTGAATAAGATTAAGATTATTCTATTGAAGTCTCATACAAGTAAAATGAATAAGATTATTCTATTGAAGTCTCATACAAGTAAAGTGAATAAGATTATTCTATTGAAGTCTCATACAAGTAAAATGAATAAGATTATTCTATTGAAGTCTCATACAAGTAAAGTGAATAAGATTATTCTATTGGAGTCTCATACAAGTAAAGTGAATAAGATTATTCTATTGACGTCTCATACAAGTAAAGTGAATAAGATTATTCTATTGAAGTCTCATACAAGTAAAGTGAATAAGATTATTCTATTGAAGTCTCATACAAGTAAAGTGAATAAGATTATTCTATTGAAGTCTCATACAAGTAAAGTGAATAAGATTATTCTATTGAAGTCTCATACAAGTAAAGTGAATAAGATTATTCTATTGACGTCTCATACAAGTAAAATGAATAAGATTATTCTATTGACGTCTCATACAAGTAAAGTGAATATGATTATTCTATTGACGTCTCATACAAGTAAAGTGAATATGATTATTCTATTGAAGTCTCATACAAGTAAAAATAGGTGGGGGGGGGACCTTACTGACAGCTAAGTAATGTGGTTAATAATATAGTCATGAAATTGTGAATTAAATATATACCGCATCTCGTCTGGACGCTTTGGGCAATATAAATAAGTTATCTCCCATATTCGACTGATGCGTATCCTTCCTTGTTTACTCACGTGGTCAAGTGGCAACCGTCCGTCATCCGCCAGTCCATCGTCCGTCCGTCAACCTTTTCTTTAAACGATTTCTTCTCAAGAACCACTGAATCTGGAGAAGAGGTTTACTGATGATGTGATATGTGATGTTTTAGTGAAATTCTTTTAAAGTGTTTTTACCATTGGATACGTCTCAAGGGGCAGACAAATTTCACCCAAGAATATTAAAAGAATGGACCTTTCCAGTTTTAGCTATGCCCCGCCCATCTCTAGCTAAGCACCACCTACATCTCGTTCGTGTTGGGATCGATCGATCCCTGAACTCCATGACTATCAATTTCCAGAGAACTATACAGTAAGGTGTTGAATATTTTGAAACTAATTTGACTGGGTCCTGCTGCCTATGGCAGCAACAGCGCCCAGTCAAATTAGTTTCGAAATATTCGACAGCATCTTTATTAAATAGTAAAGAAATACAATTCGTACAACAACGCTTAGCCCGTTACCAATTATGCGCTCGTGACGTACTTACTTATCTACGTCATCCACACCTTCATTGATTATGACGCCATTCTACACATCACGTAGTTGATTATGAGTGACGTCATATGATGAATGGATAAGGTCCATTTTCTTTGCTTAAGAATGAAAAGCTAGTACAAAGGTTAATTAGGAATGGTGGTAATTACCGAGCTGCGTGTTGAAAGCATGGACATTCTCCAGCGCTCCAGGAGTATAAACGGGCTAAAAACTGCGAAAGTTAGCTGTAGGGCCTAATATCGTAATAAACTGAAAACAAAACAAAACCGAGATAGGCCTATGTGTAGCGTGGTCTGTACAAACTGAGCGACATGGTTCCGCTTGCGCGTAATGCTATGCCCCAATGTCTGGATATGTTCATTGAACGTCAGATAATACGCCCGATCAGAAAGCTTTGACGTTTATAGTAATGGGTATGAGGAAGCGTAAGCATAAGCATACTAGATGTTTATTAGCTGTCTATAGGGTCGTGGATATCCTGTGGCGATATGCATTACCTGTCCATTAGGACCATGCGAGCTGGAAATTATGGACTCTATAACGGCCAATGAAACCAATAATTTCTATCGCGCAAGGCCGTTTATAAGGCCTTATTAATTGATAAAAAATAGACTCGTTTATGTGGCGTTTTTTAACACTAACACTCATATCAGCCAAAAATGGCTTCTGTAGTGGTCTTGCGAAATGCCCATTTGCAGACCAAGAGAAGACTATTTTTGAAAATGTACCACTGGAATGACTGGCTCGATAACCGAGCCATAACAGCTTACCTGTATTGTTTTCTGCAAATTGATAGTCATGGAGTTTAGAGATCGATCGATCCCAACGCGAGCGAGGTGTGCGTGCGTGCGTGCGTGCGTGCGTGCGTGCGTGCGTGCGAAGCTAGAGATGGGTCGGGCATAGCTAAAATTGCACAATACAGACATCTTTCACCCAACTCTCGTTGCCACTGAGAGGCGGAAGTGTGGAGTGGAGCGCGGATGGGTGTGGTGGGGGTGGGGGCAGAATCATGGGTTCCCTCCTCTTCAGCTCTACCGACATTGGAACTGCCCGTGTACCGTAGCAGGAGGAAATATCGCCTTCCAGCCCTTTTGGAAGTACCCCCCCCCCCCCCCCCCTTGGGTGCATCAGGTCATAAGACCGTACGCACCTCCCCCGACCCAACACCTACCCCATCCCTTCCCCACCCCCGTTAGGTCCAGGTTAGGCCATCCCCATTACACACGCCCAAGCATGAGGAGCAACAAAAAAAAGCCATGGAAAAGAACAGCAACATGAGACAAAATCGAGAGACAACGATCAACACACACACACACACACACACACACACACACACACACACACACACACACACACACACACACACACACACACACACACACACACACACACACACACACACACACACACACACACACACACACACACACACACACACACACACACACACACACACACACACACACACACACACACACACACACACACACACACACACACACACACACACACACACACACACACACACACACACACACACACACACACACACACACACACACACACACACACACACACACACACACACACACACACACACACACACACACACACACACACACACACACACACACACACACACACACACACACACACACACACACACACACACACACACACACACACACACACACACACACACACACACACACACACACACACACACACACACACACACACACACACACACACACACACACACACACACACACACACACACACACACACACACACACACACACACACACACACACACACACACACACACACACACACACACACACACACACACACACACACACACACACACACACACACACACACACACACACACACACACACACACACACACACACACACACACACACACACACACACACACACACACACACACACACACACACACACACACACACACACACACACACACACACACACACACACACACACACACACACACACACACACACACACACACACACACACACACACACACAAGCTAATGCACAAACCGACGTCACAAGAATTCACAAGAATTCAACAGAAACCATAAAGGCCAGGCGTGAGTCTAGACCCTAGCATTGGGAACTAGCATATAAACGCCTCAAATATTACAACACACACACACACACACACCTTTTGGAAGTTGTTGATTCGTGGCTCTAAAATGCCCATGAAAGTCATATGTTTTCATAATGCTATACAATTGCAACAGCCGGGCAGCTAAAGCTTGAACAAACATGATACATGTCACCCCCCCCCCCCCCCCACCTCCCCACCCCCATCCCAAACATATGGGAGCTATTACAATTTGGAGACCACACAGTCAAATATCAAATGCAGCACTCGAAAATGTGTAAAGCAGAGTCACTATCTGTGAGGGTGGTGTAACAGCGATGATCAATGTTCGGATACGTTCTCCTACTTCTAATACTACTAGTATTTCTGCTGCTTATGTTTTATAGATATGCTGGCTGTAGAAATCTTTATACTATTTTGCAATATATATATATACAAATAATATTCTACCGCCAAATATCACAGTTGTAAATAATTACATAAAAGCCAGAGTGTAAATAAAGTGAACTTGAACTTAAAATTGAATTCCAGAAAATACGCCTGCTCGCAAAGTACTAGAATTCGCAGTGGTAGGCACGCAAAGGATGCCACATCAACTTGCTATACGTGCTTTGCGATCATACATCGGCGAACGTAATCTAGGACGACTAACGACGAGAAAGAACCTAAAGGAACTCAGGACGCTCGCAGTGGACAAGACACAGAATGTCAAAGAAAAACTGATTGCAGTTGAAAGAAGTTTTCACTTCTCCACTTGCAGAATACAATCACTCATCATCATCATCTTCATCAGCATCATGTTCTTTGGCGTTCATTAATTATTAGTGATGAGATGTCATCGGTGCGTGGTAAGGTTTCTTCAGCTTATGTCATCATTCTAGCGTTTCATTCCTTTCTGTTCATTATGTACAGTATGTCGAGCACGCGCGAGTATACATAAGCAACATATATTGATAGAAATTTAAAGGCAATACCAGCTGCCTAGTAACGCTGTTAGGAATCCCGTATAAACCCGTAAAGGGGGGTAACTCTAAACATTATAATTATTCAACCTTGCGGGGTTATCTCCCTTTTGGGTACATCGCTAGTTTTGCAACCCTTTGGTTAAATGACATTATTCAGGGCAGTCTATCCTATCTAACGTATGATCGCGACTGATCACTGATAACGCAGGTTACTTGGCCGGCACTGGACCAATACTGCTCAATGCGGCCCAGTATTGGTCCAGTACCGACCCAGTAATCTACGTTATCAGTGGAAAATCGTTTCGTCTGTGATGTCCACTCCATTAACCATCTGAACTCTGAATTCCCAGAATCCTAATTTCAAGACAATCCTACAGGTAAGGTGTTGAATCTTTTGATACTAATTTGACAGTAACCTGTTGCTGCCAAAATACTCAACAGAATAATTATTAATTCGTAAAGGATTTTGGAGTTTTGGCCTTTCGGGTTCTAAAGGGCTAAGTGTGTTTGATGGAATCCAGTTTTGTTCAAGAAATATCGTCTGATAATATTATAGTTGATTCAGTTAAGAAAATAAATATATTTGCTTAATGAAGCCGGTCCATTTGAGAGAGAGAGAGAGAGAGAGAGAGAGAGGGGGGGGGGGAGAGAGAGAGAGAGAGACGAGTTTAGAACCACCTATTACTCTTGCTCCCCGTCAAATTACGTTCATCATGTATTTATATCAGAATATATCTGGAGTGTGCATGGTAGTCACTAGGCCCTATGGAATGGCGGGGCCTGATCTCTCACGCCATAAGCAGAGGAAGTGGGGGCAGGGACAGGGGTAGGGGGGAGGGGAAATGGCAAACCCTCCCTCACTAATGAGTTTGTCTCCCATTCCCCACCCACCCCACTTGTGGAGTGCCTAAGGATGAAATTCCACCCACCCCACCCAAATGCAGAGGCCACATCAGAATATCTATATTTCAAAATTCTTTAGGAGAGGACCTCATGCACCCATCCCACCCAACTCCCCCCCCCACCCACCCACCACCATTACTGTTGGACAGCTTCCTACGCCTATGCACTCAAGTATATGACGCCATAGTGAAATACGTCCGTCACGAAAGTGCCGACGATCCGACAATATGTGTCGGAATTGTAGTCCTGTGGCGTCTTCGAGGTAAACGATCGCCACTGACCGTTTCAAAATATTTCCTAATCTTATTGCTTCAGCATAACTTTAAGAAGGATACGCGCCTGTATGAATATTACTGATAATATATGATGCGGAACCACACGCAGTCATTAATAATGCTGTTACGTGGCCTATGTAAAAGGTGCATTTTCACAGCAAATTGCATGAATATAAAACTCAAAATTGTATACTTTTAGAGGCTTAAATTGTTGGCCTAGATTCAATAAAACGATATGTACCCTTTAGCCGTAACATGATGATTTCATTGCGTAGGCCTATAAATTAATTAATTTGTAAGTTGTGAAATTGAATTAGAGACACGAGTCCCTTATTCAACATTGCAGTTAAAAACATATAATAATTTTACAGAATTAAATAAGAGTAAAGATTTAATTCGTTTCATGAAATTGATGTACACAAATTAAGCCCCTAAAAGTAGACAAATTATACTATTTTATTTTCACGCATTTTACTGTGAATATGTACCTTTTTAGTATTATTAAAAGGGCCCCACAAATCAAAAACAATTATAGCATTTTGCCCATAAATGAACCTTTTAATCTTAGTATCTCGCTTTTAGTCATAATATGCGTATGCTGTTGAATATTTTGAAACCAATTTGACTGAAAGCTGGTGCTGGGCGCCTTAGCCAGCACCAGTTTTCAGTCAAATTAGTTTCAAAATATTCAACAGCATTTTGGCACATACGTAACAAATTCATTATATTTGGTAGTAGTTTTTTTTATTATTGTCAAGCATTAGTTCTATGGACCCTGCTATTGACGACGCACAGACTTGTACTAGTAGTAGTAGTAGTAGTAGTAGTAGTAGTAGTAGTAGTAGTAGTAGTAGTAGTAGTAGTAGTAGTAGTAGTAGTAGCAGCAGCAGCAGTAGTAGCGGCGGCGACGGCGGCAGCAGTAGTAGACTACTAGAGTTAGAGTTACAGAGATGGACGAAGTTAAGCATTTTGCCTGTTTTATGTCTATTTTGAAATATGATACCCTATCCTACTGATGGGTTTGCTTAAAAAAGGTGTCTAGAGCAGTTTTAAAGGCATTTACGGTTTTTGATTTGATAACATTTTCTGGTAGGCTATTCCATTCGTTCACAATTCTGTAACTGAAATTTTTTTGTCTGACTTGTGTTCGACATCGAGGTTTGAAGAACTGCAACCTATGACCTCGCTGTCCAGATCGTTCCACCAATGAAAAAAAAATTTCTGGATCAATGCTTTCATTTTGTGTAATAATTTTGTATGTTTCTATTAGGTCGCCCCTGACTCGACGTTGTTTTAGAGTTGGTAGACCAAGTATTTTGAGTTGTTCTTCATAAGTTTTGTTTCGTAATCCTACTACTAATTTGGTGCATCGGTGCTGTACTTGTTCTAAGTGGTTGATGTCTTTGACAAGGTACGGTGACCAGACTACTACTACTACTACTACTACTACTACTACTACTACTACTACTACTACTAGTAGTAGTAATAGTAGCGGCGGCGGCGGCGGCGGCAGTAGTAGTAGCCATTCACTCATTGACCCACCTGGTAATAGATAAGGAATTATTTAGGCCTGGGCCCAAAATACGACTGTAGAGCCTCTCTCGGAAATACGATGACGCTTCTCTTGCTCTATACACTATCACCGAGCTAACTACTGTAGTATTCATGAGCGAGGTTATTCAAGTTTACTAATCTGTTGAATCAACCGGCGATGACTAGTATAGGTGATATACTAACTGTGAGGAGATTTACTAACCACAGCCATCCACGCGCAGATCCAAGTACCGATACCGGTATCGTTGCCAATGGTGTATATAATGAGGTAAGAAGGAAATGAAATAGTCTAATAACTTGGTTCACAGTTGAATAAATCTCGATCGGCCGCTACGCAATACGTAGCAAAAATAGCGCGTGCTGACTTGTCACGCGATATCGGCCTAAAAGCTGTTATTGAAATGCGGGTCGCGAACACTGCTCTAAAATCTGCCTATATACCAGAGGAAATACACTACCATATGTATACAATTCACTGGCCCTATGTATTACCATCGACTAGTGCTATTACCGGGTGGGCGGGGGTGGGGGAGGTGTGCGTGCATGCGGTAGCGGTCGGTTAGTGTTGACTGATTTTGGTGATTGCCGCCGCCGTAAAATATTCAACATAAGTGAGATAGGGCCTACAGTGATTACATGTATATGTTCAAATGGGTAAAATGCGATAATTGTTTTTAGCTCACCTGGCCAGAAGGGCTAAATGAGCGTATGCCATGGCGGTCGTCCGTCAACTCACTTATTCCCCTTAACTGTTTGACTGATTTCAATCAAATTTGGCTGGAGGGTCCTATGTTGGTACCATCCAAAGCATCTGTCAAAATGCTACTTCTCCTTAGTTGCTTGACATACTTCAACCAAATTTGGCTAGACAGGTTCTACGGTGGTAGGCTCTAGAACGTCTATTCAGAATTTTGATTGATCGAAAATCTTAGATTTTATGAAAAATTTACCGGAAACGATCAAAACTCTACTCTTCATTAACTGCTTGGCCAATTTCAATTTAATTTGGCAGGAATGACCCTATTTGGGGAGACTTCAGAATATCTATACTGAATTTTTATTGGTCCATTTTTCTGGTGAAAATGTTAGATTTCATGAAAAATTCGCCATCATTTGTCAAAACGGTACCCACTCATTAACCTCTTGGCAGGGCAGATTTAATCTTAATTAGGCTAGCTGGACCCTATGGGGCTAGGCTTCAGAACGTGTATAAGACTTTTGGTTGGTCAATTTTTTCGGCAGTCACCTTGAATTTTCCGAAGAAATGGCGAGAAATCGTGTAAAATGCTACTCCTCATTAACCGCTTGGGCGATTTCAACCAGACTTGGCTGGAAGGAGCCTAGGGCGGTAGACTTCAGAACTTATATACATAATTTTGATTGGTCAATTTTTCTGATGACCATCTTGGATTTTTCATAAATCATTTAAAACGCTACTCTTCAATGGCCCGATTTCAATGAAACTTAGGCGAAACCATCGTATTGTGATCGACTTCAATAATTCTAATGAGATTTTTGATTGGTCGATTTTTTCGACAGGGATCTTGGATTTTCCAAACATTTCCCAGCAGTGTTTAAATAGGTACTACTACTTAACCAATGGCTAGATTTCAACTAAACTTGGGTGGAACGATTCTAGGACTATATGCTTCAAGAAATCAAATGAGAATTTTGATTGGCCCTATTTCTTTGGCAGTCATCATTGGAAATTATCCACATGTCTTAGATGCAAATGGTTCAAATGCTAATGGTCCAGGTGACCGTCACAGGCCCTTGGGGCTTGGACCGCTTGTTTGTTTCGAGGACGATTGTTTTTCGTGTGGGGGCCGGGGCTGTAGCCGGTCAGCCCTCGACTTAATAGGGCTCTGGTCGTTAATATGGAAGGATAGCTTAATTTATATGTTGACTATATGGCGATCAGGGTCCCAAACAAGGGGTCAGGTAGGGGGATAGATAGGGGCTAAAATTTGTGTCATGGTAGAGGTTCAAAAACCTTCTAATGGTGATTCCTACAGTCTCATAGCATTTCATTTGAAATATTGGAGCACAACAATATCTTTGAGTGGAGATATGGGATATTATGTAAAGGGATATGTTAGATATAGGGAACGTAGGCTACGCTACAGCAATATTCATCACAGCTTAAACGAATAAAGACACGAGGGGATAAATGTTTTAGGTATGGAAATACACAAGAAAATTTAACTGCTTATATCTGGTAACATTTTAGTTCATCAGCATGCCTATTACTTTTATATTATAACTTCTATCATACATGACGGCGGTCACACTCATTTCCATTCATAGATACAAACACTTTTTAAGAACACTAATTCACTATCTCTATCCACCATCATATATGTATCACTCCTATATGACATCACAACGTAACTATTCATTTTTCTTTCTTAATTTAGTGGGGGAGCTTATGTCGATCCGTGGGAATTGTTGGTATAAAGTAAACTATTATAATTTTATTAGACACTACTTTATCATCAAGAAAACCCATGTTGCCATTCTTTCTGTCCACTTTTAGGCTGTATGCAAGCATTCTAGCATATGTATATAGAGCCGGTCTAGCAAAACTCGAATCACTACTCTCTGATTCCAAATGTTTCACCTCAACTTCAGGAGTGACGGATGGGCTTTCCCTTGTAACCGGTTGTCTGGCGTGCTTTGGCTCCTTCACTGAAACCGGCAAGAAGCCACAAGGAAGAAGCAGATTCCTGTGAAGAGTTCTAGGTGGGCCCTTGCCATCCTCGCGCTGAATTACATAGCCTGGTGATCCATTGCCTCCAAGCTGCTGCTCCACAGGTTGGCTAACTTATTTTTCCCATGAATACTGACATTCTTTACCAAGACACTGTCACCAATGTTCAGAGAGAACTGCTTCACCTTCTGGTCATACCTCTTCTTATTTCTGGCCTCCTGCTTGGGTGCACATTCCATAGCCGCATAATGGGCACTTGTAAATTTTTCTCTCAAGTCTTGGACATATTTATGTGTCAGTTTCTGCTCTCCACTGCCACCATTGTTACAACTAAACATCCAATCAATAGGCAACCTAGGCTGTCTAAGAAACATAAGTTCAAAAGGAGAGAAGCCAGTCGTGTCATTCTTTAAACAATTGTAAGCAGAGACAAGATATTTAAGATGCCTGGACAAGTGTTTCTTATTCTCCTCGTCCAAGGTACCCATCATACCCAAGAGGGAGCGGTTAAAACGTTCACATTGTCCATTTCCCATAGGGTGATACGGGGTGGTGAATAAACCTTTGACACTTGTGAACTTCCTGAGTTCAGAAATCAACTTTCCAGTAAAACACTTGCCACGATCTGAGTGCAGCACCCTTGGTAAACCAAAATCTAAAATAAATTATTCCACAAAACCTCCGCTACCTGTTTTGCTGCCTTATTTCTTGTTGCATCCACTCTTGAAAATCGGGCGAAGTGATCCGTTATGACAAGAATGTCTGTCTTGCCAGAACTGTCAGCCTCTAGTGACAAAAAGTCAATGCAAACTAAGTCCATTGGCCCTTTAGACTTCAGGTGTTCCAACTTGGCTGATCTAGTTTCAGGCTTCTTGCGCAAAAGGCAGTTTTTACACTTCTTGCAATATTCCAAAACCTCAGCTTCCATATGTGGCCAATAAAACCGGGAACGTACCAAGGAAATCACACATTCAAAACCAAGATGACCCATATCATCATGACACACTTGAAATACCTTTGATTTCAGAGATCCAGGCAAAACTAGACGCTGGACATGTTTACCTTCAATGACAGATGATTTGTATAAAATGCCACATTCGAAAAGCAAACCCTTGCGATGACGCAGCATAAGCTTCACACACACTGGCTCATCCCTTAACAACTTGGAGGATAACTCAGCACAATTCTGAAGTATCTGACACACTTGTCTGATGACTTCATCTTCCTGTTGGGCTTTAAGTACATCGTCTGCAGTCAGGGTGGTGATCTTCATCACTCCTTGCTCAACGTCATCAACTTCTTTAAGAAAACTACTATCAGTTGCTAGGCACTGAACTACAGGGTGCTCGTGGCCTTCCAACATTGCCTCTATCATCGCACTACCTGATACCACAGACTTAGGCTGAACCCTTTCTAGCATGCACCGAATGCGACTCATGCTTTTGTTATGCTCGACATCGAGTACAATATTGCTTTCTCGTGGAACTCGACTAAGGGCGTCTGCATCAATATTTGTCTTAACAGACCAACAGACAAGATGAAAATCATAGGTGGAAAGCTAAAAACCCCATCTATAGCCCATGGCATCTAACTTGGCAGAGGACAGAATATAGGTTAGTGGGTTATTGTCAGTCATAACAGTGAAAGGAACACCATACAGATACTCCATAAACTTATCACAAACAGCCCACTTCAAGGCTAGGAATTCCAGCTTGCAACCGGGATATTTGGATACTGTCTTTGAGAGACTTCTGCTTGCATAAGCAACTGGCCGCATTTGCCCACCATGTTCTTGATACAAAGCAACTCCCAAACTGCTAGCACTAGCATCAGTGTGAAGTTCATATGGCTTGTTAGCATCAGCTATCGCCAATACTGGTGCTCCAATCAAAGACTGTTTCATTGTGTTAAAAGCCACATCACACTTATCTGTCCAATTCTTATCAAAAGGCTGCTTAATCCTTGCATGGTTTACTACCACGCCATAGTTCTTCTTCTTGATAGTGTATCCCTTTAATAGTCCAGTCAATGGCTTTGCCACCTTGGAATGCCCCTTAATAAAACGTCGATAGTATCCAGTGAATCCAAAGAAGGGTCGTAATTCCTTCATATTTCGAGGAATTGGCCAGTCTACTACAGCTTTAACCTTCTCCTTCGATCAATACTCACCATTCTGTTACTTCTGATATACAGCTGGCCCTGACAGCGGCTCTAGGATTATAGACTTAGAAAGCTTTACCGACTCCTGGGAACCGGGTACTCGGCTCCCAACTGCCGAGTACCCGTTTACCATAGAGCTCATTCTTGTTTGCATAGCGACAAGAGCAATACATGCTTTTTGCATTAAGGATTTTAGTGTTTTAAAATAATCTAAGTCTTTAATCAGTGATAGTTTGTGTGTTCTGAAAGGATTAACTAAGGACTATGGAGAATACCGCCCAAGACAACCAGGTTGTATTGTTCTTTATTATCCATAGTTAAAAGACTTAGGTCTCTAAATTTCGTTGTGTCGCATGTTCCAATTTCTGTCCCCATAGAATCTGGGACGTGTGCTAACAACGATATATGCCAGACGATCGCCTTCTTTAAACCCCAACAGGCGATCGGCAGATATGAAAATAGGTGTTTGCTACGGTATTTCTAACACGAATATCGGCTGACGTCGTTCTCCGTAGAATCCGAGCGGGTGACGTCACACCCGGTCGCTCGGATGTTTATGTGAAGAAAAATTTTTCATTAATTCGCGCATCTTATTCTGGGTGCTGCGTACTAAAAATGGTACCGGAAACTTTAGAATGATCAAGTTTACGTGCGATCACGATCGGTTTGCAATGATCGGTGGTTTCAAAATTCTTGAGTAGATGTGTGGTCTGCGGTTTTACCGTGTGAGACAGCAGTTTTGTTATACATTTTGTTGTTTTCTTCACATATCGTGCTGCGTTCGTTAGGAGTATAATTTATATTGATTAGTAAATATACCCTGAATGCTATGCGATATGATTCCTGGAGCCATTACACATCCTGGAGGATCTATTATGGGTGTGTTGTGCCCGCCGCGTACTTGTCGTCATAATCAATGCGATCGTTGTTGTAACGTGGCGGGGTGGGGTGCGGGGAGGTTACGGTTAATTTATGAGTCAAATTATTTGAAAATTAATTGTCTGCCTTCCATCCGGGTCTCGTTCCGCTTGTTTATTGTAGGTTTGTGCTTATTTTATAGGCCAAGCCAGCCCCGCCATCATGTGACGACTGCCATAAGTTTGTAATGTTCAAGGACCATGTCTGTTTTATGTGTGCCCTGTGTAATATAGATCATAGGTGTAATGTTTGTGCAGTGTGGTCCGTCGAAACGATGGTTAAGTTCCTTGCCCAGAAGGACTTGGCTGGGTCTGACGCGGGGTCAGGCGGTCTGAGAGTAAATCGTGGAGCGCCCGGTTCGGCCGGTGCGGGTGCTCCACGTCCCCAGCTGGAGGTGGCGGAGATGGCACCGCCGGCGTGGTTTGGTCCGGCTCTGCAGGGTTTTTCTGCATAGCGTTCTGACCACGCTGGTGTCGTCCCTGCTACCAAAAGTTGTGGGGGGGGCAGTTTCTCCCCATGCCTGATACGGATCCTGTCCTCGGACAGGATTCTGGACTGGTTACCGAGGGGGCCGTCTCGTACGGCCCCCTGGCAGTCCCGTCTGGCTTCGGCCAGATGGGTTTCTGTTTCTCTGCGGCCACCTCCGGGTGGTCCAGTAGCGGTGGCCGGTCCGTCAGGTGTGGGAGCCGTCCGCCAGGACGGTTCCACGGTTGACTCGTCTAGTGACGACTCTTCGGAGTCTGAAGACGAGGAGGCCGAGGAGGAGAGGTTGCTGCGGCCCGTGAAGCCGCAGGTGGAGAATATGGAGGTTGATTCCGTCCTAGACGGAACCGGCCTCCATTTGTCTGGTTTGGCGCAAGCCAGGTCAGCGGCTCCGCCTGTGGCTGAGGCAAATCCGTTACCGTGCACCGGTTCCGTGCGGCTTGGTTTGGCACCAGCCGTCACGGGAACGGGTGTGCCGGGCCGGGCGTGGTACTCACCTATCTCGCCTGGTCCGGCAGTCGGACGTGGGGTGCCGTGGGCGCCCGTGTCCGGCTATGGTTCCGCGACTGCTACGGGTCCGTACGGTTTTCCGTGCGGACCTACCCCATGGACCGGAGTGTTTCATGGGGTGGCGGCGGAACCGTGTGGTACCGGAGTGCCTGGCGTGTCAGCCGTGGCTCCTTGCTGGGAGGCCGTGGCTGGCAGACCCGTGAGCACGTCAACGGGTGACGTGTTTGCGGGGGTGTCTTCATCGGAGGTAGATTGGTCAGATGCTCTGGCGTGGCTAGCGAGGGTTGACCCGTCTGTGGTTTCGGCCACGGCCGATGAAGATGCGCCCCGTCCGTCGGTTGCGTCGATCAGGACGGGGATTTTGCCCGCGGCCCGGATCCAGTCAGTGGGACTGGATCCACGGTTCATAGAATGGTTGGATGCTATTTATAGCAAACAACTGATGACCAAGGGTCAGCTCCCTGCGGCCTCCAGGGAGGTGCGGGCAAGATGTCGTATTCCGCGGGGGGAATACGACAGGTATGGTGTAGTCCCGTCGGTCACGGAGGATGACCGATAGGTACTGGGCGTCCAGAGTGCCGTGCCGGGTCACCCCGGTCCGGCACTTGTGGACAAGTCTCAGGTACACCAGGAAGAAGTCCTGTCCCTATGCGATGAGGGTGTGAGGGCAGCGATGAGCGCTGTCAACCACTCTTATCGTCTCCTTCAGTCGGTGTGGGCTGAAGCGGGGCAGGCCACCCTGTGCCACCTGTGGCGCTTTCATGTGTCAATGACGGCCTGGTGCTGTCGATGGACGCATTGGCAAGGGTGCAAGCGCATGTGACGAAATCCAGGAGGCAAATGTTCATTGACCATATGCGTCCGGCTACGGCAGTCAGGGAGCGTCTCCTTGGGACACCCCTGACAGGGCCTAGCATCTTCGGTGGCCAAGCGTGGGCCATCTTAGAGGATACCGCCAGTATCGTGCAGAATCGGTTAGCGGTAAACCTACAGCTAGAGCTAGTGCGGCAAGCGCATGCACTAGGGCCTGTGGGGAAACTGCTAACGGGACAACCTTCAAAGGAGCAGAAGAAGCATAAGGGCAAGGCGAAAGCTAGGCCTGTTGCGACTTCTGCTTCAGCTGGGGTTTCAGAGCCGCCGCCGGCGAAGAAGCCCAGGAAGGTTGTAGAGGCGCCTACCCTCCCCAATGTTGCTCCTGACCGCCCTAGAGGCGGGAAGGGCAAGGGGAAGGGTAAGGGTAAGGCCTCAAAGGGCGGACAGAAGGGGCCGAAGCATACCTGAGGGTACGAAAGCTCCCTTCATATCCGCCTGGACCGCGCCTGTGCGACAGGAACAGCGGTGCCAGTTATACCCGTCGTGCCTAGAACGAAATGGTTCTCTCTCTCTCGTTAAGAAAGAGTGGGGGGGGGGCGGACTGCGAGCCGGACAACCCCGTTAGACGTCGAGGCGTCTATGGTGGGTGGAAGGCTCATGCGTTTCGTCGAGGCCTGGCAAGGTGTGACGTCAGACAGTCTGGTCCTGGGATGGTTATCCCAGGGTTACATGCTGGAGTGGTGGGACTTTCCACCACAAAATCTGTCTTTGGCACCTGTCTGGACACCCGTACCAAGGGAGCCAGACAAGTTAGAAGCCGTTCAAAAGGAAGTGTCGGGTTTGCTTCTGAAGGGAGCAATAAAACCAGCAAATCGAAACACTCCAGGCTTCTATTCAAACATGTTCCTTGTCCCCAAGAGCACAGGGGGATGGAGACCCATACTCAATCTCAGGCCATTAAATTGGTTTATCCATACGCCTCGGTTCCAGATGGAAACGCCGAGGTCGGTAATGCGGGATTGAGGAAAGGAATGTGGTGTGTATCGATCGATCTGAAAAATGCATATTTCCACATTCCTATGAATCGGAGTTGGCACAGGTTTCTGAGATTTGCGTTTCAGAATCAAGTATGGGAGTTTACAGTCTCCCGTTTGGCCTGTCGACAGCTCCGAGGGTTTTCACAAAATTGGTCCTTGCGGTGACAGCGTGTCTCAGAAAAGAGAACGTGGCGCTACACACCTACATAGACGACTGGCTGCTTAAGGCAGACTCGGCAGCCAGGTTGAACGTGGATACTGCTCTGACTCTGAAGTTACTTTCAGATCTACGCTGCATAGTCAACGAGGAGAAATCCGAGTTGACGCCCACTCAACGTTTTGTTTATTTGGGGATGCGATTCGACCTTGAGGAGGGCAGGGTTTACCCGTCAGAGCCCAGAGTGGTGTCTCTGTTAGCCATCCTCAAGAGTTTTCGAGTGGGAAACCACATTCAAGGCGAAGCGGTTCCTTCAGATGCTGGGCATGATGGTCTCCATGGAGCAGGTTATCCCGTACGATGCTCTAATGCGAAGGCCTATCCAGTTGTATCTGATGTCTCTGTGGAAACAGAGAACAGAACCCCTGTCAAAACTGTTGCCAGTTTTGGAGCCGATAATATCGCATCTTCTATGGTGGAAACAGCGTCAGAATCTCCTATTAGGGGTTTCGCTGCACCTACCCCGCCCCCAGCTGTCCGTCTACACGGATGCATCGCTGGAAGGGTGGGGTGCCTGCCTGGGAGAACCAGGTCTCGGGCACATGGACTCTCCCGGAGAGTCAGCTGCATATCAATCTGTTGGAAATGATGGCAGTGGAACTGGCGTTGGAAGAGTTCCTTCCGATGATCAGGAGCAGGGTGATATTGATACGGTCGGTCGATTCGACAGTAGTATCATATATAAATCGCCAAGGCGGGACCAGGTCGCCCACTCTGTGTATCAGGGTGTGGCACTTGATTCAAAGTTAACTAGGTTTGATCGTGATGCCAGTGTCTGGTGCCCGGTCCGTGCTTTGACTAAGTACAAGAAACGGACTGACTCGTTACGGTCGAACGATAGACATCTGTGGATCTGCCATAAAAAGCCTTATGGCGCCGCATCCATGGATACTATCTCTCGTTGGGTGGTCGAATGCATTCAGACTACTCAGGAGATGGCGACTGGGCACCAGGTGCAAGGCGTAAGGGCAGACAATGTCAGAGGAATAGCCGCCTCGACCGCCCTTTACAATGGTGTTCCGTTAGAGGACATCATGGCCATTGCACAATGGCACTGTGAGTCCTCATTTACGGATTACTATATGAGGGATGTGTCAGACTCAGCCAATCCACTCGCTTTAGCTGTTTTGAAACGATAGTTAGTGACCACACTGCTTTTCCCCTTTTTTCACTTTGGTAAGTCACTGATGGCCGAACCGGTGAATGGTTGGAGGCGGTACGTCTGAAGTCCTGTTATCATAAGATAATTCAATAAGTGAGAGTTTTTTGTATTATGTATATGTATCATGTTCATTCATTTTATATATTCATGCTCATTCCCAGGCTAATACATGGAATATGCAGGGAGTAGTTAACCCTCTTGGCATATTGGTGTTTTCAGGCGAGATACATGTTCGTTAGTTCTCTCCCTTTTCTTAGGAGAAAAAAGGGGGGGGGGGCCTGTGACGCGAATGTGATTCGGTTCCGTGAACTTGACGGTCCTTTTAGGTCTCCGTTAGTCAAGTTTGAAATCTAAAATCTTTCTCCAAGGGGCAAAATTAGCATTTATGGCTTGCCCCTTCCCACCAGGTTACTGATCAAATCTGGTGTATATCAGAAGTAACAGAATGGTGAGTATTGATCGAAGGAGAATGCAGGAAATTTCAATTTCCCTTTCTCCGAGATCTAACAATACTCACCATTCTGTTACGGACCCAGCCTCCCAGCCCCACGGAGGCAAGCCATGGTTTTCTCTTGTTTGGTGGCTATGCAAACAATATGAGCTCTATGGTAAACGGGTACTCGGCAGTTGGGAGCCGAGTACCCGGTTCCAAGGAGTCGGTAAAGCTTTCTAAGTCTATAATCCTAGAGCCGCTGTCAAGGCCAGCTGTATATCAGAAGAAACAGAATGGTGAGTATTGTTAGATCTCGGAGAAAGGGAAATTGAAATTTCCTGCACTCAATGACACGACGAGAGGTGGTCGTTATGAACAGCGCAGCAGTACGGTATAGAGGACTAAATGACACGACGAGAGGTGGTCGGTATGAACAGCAACAGTACAGTATAGCCAATCCAATGACACGACGAGAGGTGGTCGTTATAAACAGCAATAGTACGGTATAAACGATCCAATGATCCAGCGAGACGTGGTCGTTATGAACAGAGACAATACCTTATAGTTAATCCAATGACACGGCGAGAGGTGGTCGTTATAAACAGCAACAGGGCAATAGCAACAGTCAATCCAATAGCACGGCAACAGGTAATCCAATAACACAACGCGAGCTGGTCGTTATGAACAGCGACAGCACAGTAATATAGGAAACTCAATGACACGACGAGAGGCGGTCGTTATAAACAGCAACGGCAGAATAGCAATAGCACCAGGCTTGGTCACTACAACATCTCGTCTCGCAAAATTACAATCCTCACAATTTGCCTAACGCAACGTCCCCGGTGTCGGCATCTTTGCTTTCTCAACATCTCATCCCGACCAAAACTTCAAGCCAAGAACCCCGTCTCTTAGTTGCATCACATTCTTAAAACTCCTCCACCGGACTCATGCCAAAACCCTATCATGTGCACCCTAGGTGTGGTGTGGTGTGGTGGGTGGTTGCGTGGTGACAAATTGATGAGATCTTTAAGTTCAGAAATTTGGGTTTTCATATGGAATAATCTTAGTTTCATTCCACTGAAACTATCGCAACATTAAAATGTCGGGATGTAAGGTGTAATGGGCACTGAATCACCGACAAGTCGCCAGGATTACAGGCCAGGTTTACTAGCTATAAACCCAGAGACATTCCACATCAGCATGTGTTGATTAGATTGCCAGATCGCATTGCCAGTAACAGGACCCACATGAATGGGAATTTTATTAACACATGGCCGCATTTAATGGCTGGATGGATGGGTCGGTGGCCGGATAAATGGATGGTGGGATGGGTGGTAGATGGATGGAGGGATGGGTGGGCGGTTGGATAAATGGATGGTGGTGCGGTGACAGCTTGTAACATTAAAACGTTGAGTGCTATATTAATAGGGGTAGAACGGAGTCGGACTAAACTACAGCGATAAATAGATAATTAAATAAAACATCTAAAGGAGACATCTACAGCTGAATGTAGATAAAATAATTACAAGTGGCTACACTGTCTTTAAGGCTTTCCATCCAAATATTTGAATAAATGCCATTCCATCAAGAATAACACTTTCCCTAGCTTGTGGTGACTCCTCTGCAGGTGACTCAAGAACATTTTAATTCTTTGATATCTAGCCCTGAGCATGAGCTCACAATAACCACGAGTCTTGCAACTAGGAACCTGTCATCCGTCAGTTCCACAACCAGGTTGCTACTTCCTTCATTAGTATTAATACACGCCTTCAAAAACAGATTCTACTTCCTAAGACCAATTTCATCATGTTCGCTCATCAACGGGCATTACAAGTTCCCCTTCGATCAATACTCACCATTCTGTTACTTTCTGATACACAGCTGGCCTTGACAGCTGGCTCTAGGACTATAGACTTAGAAAGCTTTACCGACTCCTTGGAACCGGGTACTCGGCTCCCAACCGCCGAGTACCCGTCTACCATAGAGCTCATTCTTATTTGCATAGCAACAAGAGCTGTCCACGTTTTTTGCAGTGAAAGATTTTAAGTTTTTGTGAAAGGAAATCTAAGTCTTATCTGTGAATTGATAGTTGTGCGTTCTTGAAAGGATCTAACTGGATAAAATGGAGAATACCGCCAATGAAGACCAGGTTGTATAATTCCTTATTATCCATAGTTAAAAGACTTAGGTCTCTAAATTTCGTTGTGTCGCATGTTCCAATTTCTGACCCCATAGAATCTGGGACGTGTGCTAACAACGAGATATGCCAGACGAACGCATTCTTTAAACCCCAACAGGCAATCGGCAGATATGAAAATAGGTGTTTGCTACAGTATTTCTAACACGAATATCGGCTGACGTCGTTCTCCGTAGAGTCCGAGCGGGTGACGTCACACCCGTGATGCTCGGATGTTTATGTGAAGAAAATTTTTCATTAATTCACGCATCTTGTTCTGGGTGCTGCGTACTAAAAATGGTACCAGAAAACTTTGGAATGGTCAAGTTTACGTGTGATCACGATCGGTTTGCAATGATCGGTGGTGTCAAAATTCTTGGGCGATGCGTGGTCTGCGGTTTTACCGTGTGCTACAGCAGTTTGTTTACATTTTGTTGTTTCTTCACATATCGTGTCGGCTTTCGGTGGGAGTATAATTTATATTGATTGGTAAATATACCCCGAATGCTATGCAATATGATTCCTGGAGCCGTGATACATCCTGGAGGATCAATTATGGGTGTATTTATGCCCGCTTCGTTCTTGTCGTCATAATCAATGCGATCTTTGCTGTAACGTTGCGGGGTGGGGTGCGGGAGGGTACATTTAATTTATGGTCAATTTATTTGAAAATTAATTGTCTGCCTTCCATCCGTGTCTCGTTCCGCTTGCTTATTGTAGGTTTGTGCTTATTTCATGTGACGAGTGCCATAAGTTTGTACACGTCATGTTTAAGGACCATGTCTGTTTTAGGTGTACGCCCTGTAACCTTGATCATAGATGTAATGTGTGCGCAGTGTGGTCCGTCAATATGATGGTAAAGTTCCTTGGCCAGAAGGATGTGGCTGGGTCTGATGCGGGGTCAAGCGATCCGGGGTTAAATCGTGGAGCGTCCGGTTCGGCCGGTGGGGGCGCTCCATGTCCCCAGCTGGAGGTGGCGGAGATGGCACCGCCGGCGTGGTTCGGTCCGGCTATGCAGGGTTTTCTGCATAGCGTTCTGCCCACGCTGGTGTCGTCACTGCTACCGAAGGTTGGGGGGCAGTTTCTCTCCATGCCTGCTACGGACCCTGTCCTTGGACAGGGTTCTGGACTGGTTACCGAGGGGGCCGTCTCGTACGGCCCCCTGGCAGTCCCATCTGGCTCCGGCCTGGCGGGTTCTGTCTCTCTGCGGCCACCTCCGGGTGGTCCAGTAGCGTTGGCCGGTCCGTCAGGTGTGGGAGCCGTCCGCCAGGACGGCTCCGCTGTTTCCTCGTCTGGTGACGACTCTTCGGAGTCTGAAGACGAGGAGGTCGAGGAGGAGTTATTGCTGCGGCCTGTGATGCCACGGGTGGAGCATATGGAGGTCGATTCCGTCCTGGATGCAACCGCCCTCCATCTGTCTGGCTTGGCGCAAGCCAGGTCAGCGGCTCCGCCTGTGGTTGAGGCCAATCTGGTACTGGGCACCGGTTCCGTGTCAGTTGGTTTGGCACGGTGACCGGTGTGCCGGGTACTCACCTATCTCGCCCGGTCCGGCGGTCGGACATGGGGTGCCGTTGGCGCCCGTGTTTGGCCACGGTTCCGCGTCCGCTACGGGTACTGGTATGGTTCATGGGGTGGCGGCGGAACCGGGTGGTACCGGAGTGCCTGGTGTGTCAGCCGCTGCTCCTTGCCGGGAGGCCGTGGCTGGCAGTCCCGTTAGCGCGTCAACGGGTGACGTGTTTGCGGGTGTTTCCTCCTCGGAAATAGACTGGTCCGAGGCTCTGGCTTGGCTAGCCAGGGTGGACCCGTCTGTGGTTTCGGCCACGGCCGAGGAGGATGCGCCCCGTCCGTCGGTTGCATCGATTCGGACGGGGATCTTGCCCGCGGCCCGGATCCAGTCAGTGGGACTGGATCCACGGTTCATAGAGTTGTTGGATGCTATTTATAGCAAGCAACTTGCGACCAAGGGCCAGCTCCCTGCGGCCTCCAGGGAGGTGCGGGCAAGGTGTCGTATTCCGCGGGGGGAATACGACCGATATGGTGTAGTGCCATCGGTCACTGAGGATGACCGATGGGTCCTGGGGGTTCAGAGTGCTGGAGCGGGTGGCCCAGGTCTGACACTTGTGGACAGGTCCCAGGTACACCAAGAGGAAGTCCTGTCCCTATGCGACGAGGGTGTGAGGGCAGCTATGAGTGCTGTCAACCACTCTTATCGTCTCCTTCAGTCGGTGTGGGCTGAAGCGGGGGCAGGCCACCCTGTGCCACCTGTGGCGCTTTCGTGCGTGAATGACGGCTTGGTGCTGTCTATGGACGCACTGGCAAGGGTGCAGGCACGTGTGACCAAATCCAGGACGCAAATGGTTATTGACCATATGCGTCCGGCTACGGCAGTCAAGGAGCGTCTTCTTGGGACGCCCGTGACAGGGCCAAGCATCTTCGGTGGCCAAGCGCGGGCCATCCTAGAGGATGCGGCCAGCATCGTGCAGAATCGGTTGGCGGTCAACCTACAGCTGGAGTTAGTGCGGCAAGCGCACGCACTAGGGGCTGTGGGGAAACCGCTAGCTGGACAACCTCCAAAGAAGCAGAAGAAGCATAACGGCAAGGCGAAAGCTAAGCCTGCTGCGACTTCTGCTTCAGCTGGATTTTCTCAGCCGCCGCCGGCTAAGAAAGCCAGGAAGGTTGTAGAGGCTCCTACCCTCCCCAAGGTTGCTCCTGACCGCCCTAGAGGCGGGAAGTGCAAGGGGAAGGGTAAGGGTAAGTCCTCCAAGGGCGGACAGAAGGGAGCGGATCGTACCTGAGGGTACGATAGCTCCCTTCATATCCGCCTGGACCGCACCTGTGCGACAGGAACAGCGGTGCCAGTTATACCCGCCGTGCCGAGACCGAAATGGTTCTCTCTCTCTCGTTAAGAATGGTGGAGGGGGGGGGGGGGCGGGAAGCGGACCGCGGGCCGGACAACCCCGTTAGACGTCGAGGCATCTATGGTGGGTGGAAGGCTCATGCGTTTCGTCGAGGCCTGGCGAGGTGTGATGTCAGACAGTCTGGTCCTGGGATGGTTATTCCAGGGTTACATGCCGGAGTGGTGTGAGTTTCCGCTGCAAAATCTGTCTTTGGCACCTGTCTGGACACCCATACCAAGGGAGCCAGACAAGTTAGAAACCGTGCAAAAGGAAGTGTCGGGTTTGCTTCTGAAGGGAGCAATAAAACCAGCGAACCGGAACACTCCAGGCTTCTATTCAAACATGTTCCTTGTCCCCAAGAGCACGGGGGGGGGGATGGAGACCCATACTCAATCTCAGGCCATTAAATTGGTTTATCCATACGCCTCGGTTCCAGATGGAAACGCCGAGATCGGTAATGGCGGGATTGAGGAAGGGAATGTGGTGTGTGTTGATCGATCTGAAAGATGCATATTTCCACATTCCAATGAACCAGAGTTGGCACAGGTTTCTGAGATTTGCGTTTCAGAATCAAGTATGGGAGTTTACTGTTCTCCCGTTTGGCCTGTCGATAGCTCCGAGGGTTTTCACAAGAGTGGTCCTTGCGGTGACAGCGTTTCTCAGAAAAGAGAACGTGGCGCTACACACCTACATAGACGACTGGCTGCTCAAGGTAGACTCGGCAGCCGGGTTGAACGTGGATACTGCTCTGACTCTGAAGTTACTTTCAGATCTAGGCTGGATAGTCAACAAGGAGAAATCCGAGTTGACACCCACTCAACATTTCGTTTATTTGGGGATGCGATTCGATCTCGAGGAGGGCAGGGTTTACCCATCAGAGCCCAGAGTGGTGTCTCTGTTAGCCATCCTCGAGAGTTTTCGAGTGGGAAACCACATTCAGGCGAGGCGGTTTCTTCAGATGCTGGGAATGATGGTCTCCATGGAGCAGGTGATCCCGTTCGCTGCTCTAATGAGAAGACCTATCCAGTTGTATCTGATGTCTCTGTGGAAACAGAGAACAGGACCCCTGTCAAAACTGGTGGCAGTTTTGGAGCCGATAATATTGCATCTGCTATGGTGGGAACAGCGTCAGAATCTCCAAGTAGGGGTTTTGCTGCACCTACCTCGCCCCCAGCTGTCCGTGTACACGGATGCGTCGCTGGAAGGGTGGGGTGCCTGCCTGGGAGAACACCAGGTCTCGGGCACATGGACTCTCCTGGAGAGTCAGCTGCATATCAGTCTGTTGGAAATGATGGCAGTGGAACTGGCGTTGGAAGAGTCTTCCGATGATCAGGGGCACGGTGATATTGATACGGTCGGACAATTCGATGGTAGTATCATACATAAATCGCCAAGGCGGCACCACGTCACCCACACTTTGTATCAAAGTGTGGCACTTGATTCAATGGTGCAGGAATTACTTGGTTGTTTTGAAAGCAGCTCATATTCCTGGCCGATTGAACATTCTGGCGGATGCTTTGTCTCGCAGACAGAGAATTCTGCCGACAGAATGGTCCCTCAACCCTCCAGTTCTACGACGGATCTTCGAGCATTGGGGCAAACCCAACGTGGACTTGTTCGCCACAAAGGAAAATGCTCAAATCATGACATGTCTCGCCGATTCCAGATCCAAATGCCGTCGATACAGACACTCTGGCGATTAGCTGGAGGGGGATGCACGCTTACGCGTACCCACCCACCATCCTTCTGCCGAAGGTATTGGTGAAGATCAGGGAGGAACCGTGTCTGTTCCTGCTGATAGCGCCGTATTGGCCAAGCAGGGCGTGGTTCACGGATCTGCTAGATCTGCTGGTGGAAAACCCAGTGCAGTTGCCCGAGATTCCGAACATAATCCCCCAGGCCAAGGGACGCTTCCTACACGAGCGTCCCGAAATGTTCAAATTGACTGCGTGGATGTTATCAAACAACGTTCCACGTCGGAAGGCTTTTCTCGACAAGCTGCTGATTTCATCGCGGCTGCGAGAAGGAGGTCAACCTTCAAGTCATATAACAACAAGGTTAACAGATTTGCAGACTGGTGTGAAGAAAAGGGTATTGATACCTTTCAATCCACTATTGAGCAAATAGCAGACTTTCTCTGTGAGCTGTTCTTTTTAGGACTAGCTCCCGTCACAATTGCTGGATACAAGTCAGCTTTGGCATCAGTTATCCCTTGTCTAGCCAACAGGGATAGTCCAGAGGTGGCCCAGTTAAATGTGATGGTGAAGGGAATGAGCAATCTCCGACCGAGACAACCGGTAGTCATTCCAGCCTGGAGTCTATCTTTAGTGCTTAATGTACTGGCCAAGCACCCTTTCGAACCGTTGCGTTCGGCTAGTCTAAAGCATTTGACTCTAAAGGCGGTTTTTCTATTGGCAGCTTCCTCAGCTAGAAGGCGCAGTGAGATCCATGCGCTTTCGGCAGAGAGGGACCGATTTATTGTCTCTGGAGAGGGTCTGCGTCTTCTGCCAAGAGCAGAGTTTATGTCAAAGAATCAATCTTTGAGATATCCCGGCAAACCGATCATAATACCGAAGTTAACTAGGTTTGATCGTGATGCCAGTATCTGGTGCCCGGTCCGTGCTTTGACTAAGTACAAGAAACTGACTGACTCGTTATGGTCGAACGATAGACATCTATGGATCTGTCATAAGAAGCCTTATGGCGCCGCATCCATGGATACTATCTCTCGTTGGGTAGTCGAATGCATTCAGACTACTCATGAGATGGCGACTGGGCACCAGGAATAGCCGCCTCGACCGCCCTTTACAGTGGTGTTCCGTTAGAGGACATCATGGCCGTTGCACAATGGCACTGTGAGTCCTCATTTACGGATTACTATATGAGGGATGTGTCAGACTCAGCCAATCCACTCGCTTTAGCTGTTTTGAGACGATAGTTAAGTGGCCACACTGCTCTTCACCCTTTTTTCACTTCAGTTAGAAAACAACCTAAAGCAGGCATGGTCGAGCGTGAGGATGACAGCCAGATTGTGTCACTGATGGCCGGACCAGTGAATGGTTGGAGGCTGTACGTCTGAAGTCCAGTTATCATAAGGTAATTCATTAGTGAGAGTTTTTTGTATTTTGTCTATATATCATGTTCATTCATCTTATATATTCATGCTTATTCCCAGGCTAATACATGTGGATATGCAAGGAGCAGTTAACCCTCTTGGCATATTCGTGTTTCACGTGAGATACATGTTCGTGAGTTCTCTCCCTTTTCTTAGGAGAAAAAAAGGGGGGGGGGCAGTGACGCGAATGTGATTCGGTTTTCGATAACTTGACGGTCCTTTTAGGTCTCCGTTAGTTAAGTTGTTCAGTCTAAAATCTTTCTCCAAGGGGCAAAAGTAGCATTTATGGCTTGCCCCTTCCCACCAGGTTACTGAACAAATCTGGTGTATATCAGAAAGTAACAGAATGGTGAGTATTGATCGGAGGAGAATGAAGGAAATTTCAATTTCTCTTTCTCCGAGATCTAACAATACTCACCATTCTGTTACGGACCCAGCCTCCCAGCCCCACGGATGCAAGCCATGGTTTTCTCTTGTTTGGTGGCTATGCAAACAATATGAGCTCTATGGTAGACGGGTACTCGGCGGTTGGGAGCCGAGTACCCGGTTCCAAGGAGTCGGTAAAGCTATCTAAGTCTATAGTCCTAGAGCCAGCTGTGTATCAGAAAGTAACGGAATGGTTAGTATTGTTAGATCTCGGAGAAAGAGAAATTGAAATTTCATGCAATTTATTACAATATAAATGAAAGGATTGGTATATGATGTAATCACATTATTAAGGATACATATGTGCTTTACTGCTCTACAGTCATCGTGTTAATTGGTATTTCATTATGTTGACTAGGGCTTGTGTCAAACATGACCACCATTTCAGGTTCTTCTAGACAGCATGCTTAGCTTAGGTGCTGTTTAGAAAAAAAATTCACGGGCACCAGGATTTAGGGTTATGCCGATTAGGCCACCAAGAACTGTCATTGATAGCATTGGACTTGTTTTAGGGCAGTTAGCAAAGTGTTCCATTCATTCCACTTCAGTCAACGGATGATGGTGTGTGCCAACCAACGAATTATAGGCTTACCATTTTGGAATATTTTTCTTAATTAGTGTAGTTTTATCAGGAACACATGCATCTTCTAGTTATTCGGCTGGTATATTTTCTCTTGCCGATGCTGAACCCATTCTCTAAACCATAACTGATTCCTGGCTCGTTGATGCTTCTGGTATTATAGGAATTTGTGCTTGATTATATCTGGACATTGCTAATAGTCAAGTTATATTCTGCAGAAGAAATGGGCATACTGTTTGATTATTACCACCGGCTTGGAACTTCATATCAGTTGGTCCCTTCGGTTTAGATTTGCTAATCATATTACTTGGTACTAGGTATGTTGATATAATAGGCAGAATATTGATAGAACGATATCATGCTAATGTTACTCCACCCAAGTCTGTCTTGAGTCTTTCTTGTCAGTGCCCCTATTTCCCACGATTGCCTTTGATATATCGTTGTTGCGGTCGTATGGACATGATGGAGTGTTCTTTTGCCAGTAATCGTATCATCACTGAAATCACTGTTGTCTTTTGCAAATGAAATAAATATATCTCTGACAACAAATGGAGGAATCTACGCTCTATCAAAGTTTATTTGAGTTAAATAGAGATTTAGCTATTTGTGTTTCTAGTCTAAGAATGCCGCCATAATCAACAGATACACCTAATTTGTAGGGGGAATTTACAGGTTTCTTAGTTGTGTAGTCTGATGTATTGTGAAATCTACTGCTATCGATTGAGTGAATTATGCTTATGTTTGAATTGGGATCTCTCATGCTTTGGGTTATACATAATCCGGCGCTCATATTTATAGGCATACATTATATCTTATGCAATTGACAGAGAATTGTTTTGTAATGTGTTACATCTTATACTAGAAGTTTGAAGGCGTCCTCCTTGACCATGCAGAATCCAACGCAGAAAAATATATAACTGTTTTGGAACACGTTTAATGGCATCTGCCTGACGAACCGAACCACTAAACTGCCAGGTATCCGACAACCGTTCTCAGAGGCTTAGCGCATTCAAACACTGTTGTCATATCTTTGTCAGTACCAAGCGAGTTCTTAGTAACTGCGTTTAATGTTGAGTCTCATGTTTGTTTGGAAAATACCTGTACAGATTTGTTTCAACGATCAGGTGTTATTAGTGGATATTCTAAGCTGTGACCAACAGTTGTAGTGATGCTTAGCATCAATTGATTGTTCATTGCTAGCATCAAGAACAGCATTTAGCTGGACTTTCTATTTGGCATTGGCTGCTGGTTCAACAGCATTTTCTAGGTATATGTATTGTCGATCATGTGAGGTTTGTGCGGAATGCTCACTCACAATCAAATCTATGGAGTGACGACCCTTATGAAAACCGAGAACGGCACAAGATACACACTGTAAATACTAATGCGTTAATGTTATATGGCTTTGTTAGTGGCTAAGGCACTAGGTGGTATGTTTACATCTTATCTCTCCATCACCATACTTAGCGCACTTGTGAATATAGTCTAAAAGTTATCAAATGACTCTAAACTAATATGCTCAATTACAGGCTCGCCGCCAGATTTGATTTTTGACAAGACAAGCAAACGTTAATGGCTGCGCTCAACTGTGGTTTCTTCGCGCTACTACAACTAGGATCCATGTGTATACAGTCGCGCTAAAGATATGCTAGAAATATGTAAATAATTAAGAGGAAACATTAGATGAATGTAGGCGTAGCCATACACTTTGAAAACAAAGTAACGCTTTCAACGCTAAATACATAGATACAAAAAGTAAAAACTTTGTATACCATTAGAAATATTATATTTAATATTTTAAGATCAATTTAAATACAAATCCCGTACTGCCCAGGATAACAATTGTGTCCAGTAAAATTATTTGCATTATATTTAACAGCTTACCTGTCTATTTATTTTGAAACATAGATACTGCAAATCCAATATTGAAATTGTTAACCCTTTTAACGCTAAATACCAAATACAACAATTTCTTTATGGTGTAAATATATTCGCTTGAATATTAAAAAAAGTATTTGTCTGGAAGCTGTTGTTGCCTAAGACAGCAACTGCTTCCAGTCAAATTCTTTAAAAACATATTTGGCAGTTTACGGTACTAGTATGGTTTACTAAAAAAATTAGTTACTTGGGTTTTAGCATTGAAAGGGTTGATCAAATTACCATTAATATTTTGCCATAATGAGGATTTCTACGTCTGTATATATAGTAAATAAAATATACATAAGCTTAGAGTCAAATAGGTATGATATGATGGTCCAAATTAATGTTACATGTGCATAAGCAAGGCTTGGATATGTAAAATAGCCACGTTTTTGCAATAAAAATCCCGAAACTTTGAAACCAAATAAAATATACTAAACTAGCCATGAAAAAATGGCAACATGGTTATTCTGATTCACAAGAGCACGAGGAATAAAAATATCAAGGTTGCCTGGTTTATAACCTAAATTCCCACTTATTTGGCTACACCTGCGCCCACTAATTGTTAATTATGTATGACTGAACCAGGTTTTGTCATCGACACCCTGGATGGGTACGTACAGTTTTTAGTGTTGGGAATTGGTACTGTTTTTGTGATTGATGATTGGTTTTATATACTAACCGATGACCAATTAATGATTGATCATAACACTTACAGATTCTCGTTCTTTACCTATTTTGAATGCAGTACTTATAGCATGTTCAAGGATAATTACCCCTTTCAAACCAAGTCGCAGGTATGACAGATTCTTAATAATTTAAGAAATAATGTGTTGAATATTTTGAAACTAATTTGACTGGAAGCTGTTATTGGTATGGCTGCTTTGAAATTAACATACTATTTCAGTGCTGAAAGAGTTAATATTTTAGACTAAGGAGTAATAGTAATAGTTGTAACAATTAAATTTAAATTCTTTTCCAAAAGGTATTCGTTTTCTAGCTTGACCAGTTAAAATATATTAATAAAGTCAATTTATAAACAACCAAAATCGATTTCTGAAATCATGATCGATCTGTTGGTTGAACATGCAAAGCAATTAATCATAGATCAAATCAAAAATGTGGAACAACACTAACGTAAACTACATCATGCTTTGACAGAAGTTTCCGAAAATGGTGAATCCAATCTTGTAATAAGGACATACTTTCTTGAAGATATCATATTCATCTTTAACAGTCATGACCATGTTATGCCTTTGAGAACATTGACCATCTTTCAACTTATTACTTCTTTCTTCTCTGGTACCTCTTTACTGAATCCTGGTCTGAAATGGAACTTCCTTACTTCTTGTTTTATCATTAACCTGGAGTCTATCCTTTCTCTGGCCTAGCCACCACTTCATGACCGTTTGCTGCCCTTCGCCTCCCCATATTATTTATGAGCTTGCTTTTCAACTAAGTTGAACATGCAATCTTCTTGAGGTTTACATACATGTATGTACACCGTCCTATGTGGTATGCTCATCCCACATTTGAGCTCCCTCAGGCCTCTTTCCAGTGATCCTATTATGGCTTCCCCTATCTTTTTGTTTCTTTTTCGTCTCCATTTTGACAAGTACACCTTTTTCTTCCAGAATATTTTTACATGATTAAGAGAGCCATTCTTTCTCCTTCGATCAATACTCACCATTCTGTTATTTCTGATATACAGCTGGCCCTGACAGCTGGCTCTAGGACTATAGACTTAGAAAGCTTTACCGACTCCTTGGAACCGGGTACTCGACTCCCAACTGCCGAGTACCCGTCTACCATAGAGCTCATTCTTGTTTGCATAGCAACAAGTGCAATACATGCTTTTCGCAGTGGACAAAGATTTAATAGAAAAACTAAGTCTTGTTATAATCTGTGATTGTGATAGCTAGTGCGTTCTTGAAAGGATAAATTGGATAATAATGGATACCGCTGAGGATAACCAGGTTGTATAATTCCTTATTATCCATAGTTAAAAGACTTAGGTCTCTAAATTTCGTTGTGTCGCATGTCCCAATTTCTAACCCCAGAGAATCTGGGACGTGTGTTAACAACGAGATATGCTGGATGATCGCCTTCTTTAAAACCCCAACAGGCGATCGGCAGATATGAAAATAGGTGTTTGCTACGGTATTTCTAACACGAATATCGGCTGACGTCGTTCTCCGTAGGATCCGAGCGGATGACATCACACCCGTGGTGCTCGGATCTTTATGTGAAGAAAATTTTTCATTAATTCGCGCATCTTGTTCTGGGTGCTGCGTACTAAAAATGGTACAGGAAACTTTGGAAGGTTCAAGTTTACGTGTTGTCACGATCTGTTTGCAATGATCGGTGGTTTCAAAATTCTTGATTAAGATGCGTGGTCTGCGGTTTTACCGTGTGCTACAGCAGTTTGTTTACATTTTGTTGTTTCTTCACATATCGTTTTGGCTTTCGTTAGGAGTATAATTTATATTAATTGGTAAATATACCCCGAATGCTATGCGATATGATTCCTGGTTCCGTTATACATCCTGGAGGATCAATTATGGGTGTATTTATGCCCGCTTCGTTCTTGTCGTTATAGTCAATGCGATCTTTGCTGTAACGTTGCGGGGTGGGGTGCGGGAGGGTTTCAGTTAATTTATGGTCAAAATATTTGAAAATTAATTGTCTGCCTTCCATCCATGTGTCGTTCCGCTTGCTTATTGTAGGTTTGTGCTTATTTATAGGCCAAGCCAGCCCCGCCATCATGTGACGATTGCCAAAAATTCGTACGGGTCTTGTTCAAGGACCATGTGTGTTTTAGGTGTACGCCCTGTAACCTAGATGTTAGGTGTAGTGTGTGTGCAGTGTGGTCCGCGGAGTTGATGTTGAAGTTCCTTGCCCAGAAGGATGTGGCTGAGTCTGACGCGGGGTCAGGTGGTGCGATCGTAAATCGTGGAGCATCCGGTTCGGCCGGTGGGGGCGCTCCACGTCCCCAGCTGGAGATGGCGGAGATGGCACCGCTGGCGTGGTTCGGTCCGGCTATGCAGGGTTTTCTGCATAGCATTCTGCCCACGCTGGTGTCGTCACTGCTGCCGAAGGTTGGGGGGCAGTTTCTCCCCATGCCTGGTTTGGACCCTGTCCTAGGACAGGGTTCTGGACTGGCCACCGAGGGAGCCGTCTCGTACGGCCCCCTGGCAGTCCCGTCGGGCTCCGGCCTGACGAGTTCTGTTTCTCTGCGGCCACCTCCGGGTGGTCCAGTAGCGGTTTCCTTGTCTGATGACGACTCTTCGGAGTCTGAAGACGAGGAGGCCGAGGAGGAGAAATTACTGCGGCCTGTGATGCCACGGGTGGAGAATATGGAGGTTGATTCCGTCCTGGACGGAACCGTCCTCCATCTGTCTGGCTTGGCGCAAGCCAGGGCAGCGGCTCCGCCTGTGGTTGAGGCCAATAGGGTACTGGGTACCGGTCCCGTGCTGGTTGGTTTGGCACCAGCTGACACGGTGACCGGTGTGCCGGGCCGGGCGTGGTACTCGCCTATCAGACATGGGGTGCCGTTGGTGCCCGTGTCTGGCCACGGTTCCGCGTCCGCTACGGGTCCGTATGGTTTTCCGTGTGGACCTACCCCATGGACTGGTGTGTTTAATGGGGTGGCGGCGGAACCGTTGGTACCGGAGTGCCTGGCATGTCAGCTCCTTGCCGGGAGGCCGTGGCTGGCAGGCATGTGAGCGCGTCAACGGGTGACGTGTTCGCGGGTGTTTCCTCCTCGGAAGTAGACTGGTCCGAGGCTCTGGCTTGGCTAGCCAGGGTGGACCCGTCTGTGGTTTCGGCCACGGCCGAGGCGGATGCGCCCCGTCCGTCGGTTGCATCGATTAGGACGGGGATCTTGCCCGCAGCCCGGATCCAGTCAGTGGGACTGGATCCACGGTTCATAGAGTTGTTGGATGCTATTTATAGCAAGCAACTTGCGACCAAGGGCCAGCTCCCTGCGGCCTCCAGGGAGGTGCGGGCAAGCTGTCGTATTCCGCGGGGGGTGGGGTGGGATACGACAGATATGGTGTAGTACCGTCGGTCACGGAGGATGACCGATGGGTCCTGGGGGTTCAGAGTGCTGGAGCGGGTGGCCCCGGTCCGGCACTTGAGGACAGGTCCCAGGTACACCAAGAGGAAGTCCTGTTCCTATGCGACGAGGGTTTGAGGGCAGCTATGAGTGCTGTCAATCATTCTTATCGCCTTCTTCAGTCGGTGTGGGCTGAAGCGGGGGCAGGCCACCCTGTACCACCTGTGGCGCTTTCGTGCGTGAATGACGGCTTGGTGCTGTCTATGGACGCACTGGCAAGGGTGCAAGTGCGTGTGACCAAGTCCAGGAGGCAGATGGTTCTTGACCATATGCGTCCGGCTACGGCAGTCAAGGAGCGTCTTCTTGGGACACCCCTGACAGGGCCTAGCATCTTCGGTAGCCAAGCGTGGGCCATCCTAGAGGACACGGCCAGCATCGCGCAGAATTGGTTGGCGGTTAACCTGCAGCTAGAGCTAGTGCGGCTAGCACACGCACTAGGGGCAGTAGGGAAGCCGTTAGCTGGCCAACCTTCGAAGAAGCAGAAGAAGCAGAAAGGCAAGGCGAAAGCTAAGCCTGCTGAGACTTGTGCTTCAGTTGGATTTTCTCAGCCGCCGCCGGCTAAGAAAGCCAGGAAGGTTGTGGAGGCCCCTACCCTCCCCAATGTTGCTCCTGATCGCCCGAGAGGCGAGAAGGGGAAGGGGAAGGGTAAGGGTAAGTCCTCCAAGGGCAGAAAGAAGGGAGCGGATCGTACCTGAGGGCACGAAAGCTCCCTTCATATCCGCCTGGACCGCACCTGTGCGACAGGAACAGCGGTGCCAGTTATGCCCGCTGAGCCAAGACGGAAATGGTTCTCTCTCTCGTTAAGAAAGGGCGTGGAGCGGACCGCGAGCTGGACAACCCCGTTAGACGTCGAGGCGTCTATGGTGGGTGGAAGGCTCATGCGGTTCGTTGAGGCCTGGCGAGGGGTGATGTCAGACAGTCTGGTCCTGGGATGGTTATCCCAGCGGTACATGCCGGAGTGGTGGGACTTTCCGCCGCAGAATCTGTCTTTGGCACCTGTCTGGACACCCGTACCACGGGACCCAGACAAGTTAGAAGCCGTTCAAAACGAAGTGTCGTGTTTGCTTCTGAAGGGAGCAATAAAACCAACGAACCAGAACACTCTGGGCTTCTATTCAAATATGTTCCTTGTCCCCAAGAGCACGGGGGGATGGAGACCCATACTCAATCTCAGTCCATTAAATTGGTTTATCCATACCCCTCGGTTCCAGATGGAAACACCGAGATCGGTAATGGCGGGATTGAGGAAGGGAATGTGGTGTGTGTCGATCGATCTGAAAGAAGCATACTTCCACATTCCTATGAATCGGAGTTGGCACAGGTTTCTGAGATTTGCGTTTCAGAATCAAGTATGGGAGTTTACTGTGCTCCCGTTTGGCCTGTCGACAGCTCCGAGGATTTTCACAAGAGTGGTCCTTGCAGTGATAGCGTTTCTCAGAAAAGAGAATGTGGCGCTACAGACCTACATAGACGACTGGCTGCTCAAGGCAGACTCTGCAGCCAGGTTGAACGTGGATACTGCTCTGACTCTGAAATTACTTTCAGATCTAGGCTGGATAGTCAACAAGGAGAAATCCGAGTTGACACCCACTCAACATTTCGTTTATTTGGGGATGCGATTCGATCTCGAGGAGGGCAGGGTTTACCCGTCAGAGCCCAGAGTGGTGTCTCTGTTAGCCATCATCAAGAGTTTTCGAGTGGGAAACCACATTCAGGCGAGGCGATTTCTTCAGATGTTGGGCATGATGGTCTCCATGGAGCAACTGATCCCGTTCGCTGCTCTAATGCGACGACCTATCCAGTTGTATCTGATGTCTCTGTGGAAACAGAGAACAGAACCCCTGTCAAAACTGGTGCCAGTTTTGGAGCCGATAATATCGCATCTTGTATGGTGGAAACAGCGTCATAATCTCCTAGTAGGGGTTTCGCTGCACCTACCTCACCCCCAGCTATCCGTGTACACGGATGCATCGCTGGAAGGGTGGGGTGCCTGCCTGGGAGAACACCAGGTCTCGGGCACATGGACTCTCCTGGAGAGTCAGCTGCATATCAATCTGTTGGAAATGATGGCAGTGGAACTGGCATTGGAAGAGTTTCTTCCGATGATCAGGGGCAAGGTGATATTGATACGGTCCGACAATTCGACTGTAGTATCATACATAAATCGCCAAGGCGGGACCAAGTCACCCACCCTATGTATCAAAGTGTGGCACTTGATTCAATGGTGCGGGGATTACTCGGTTGTTTTGAAAGCAGCTCACATTCCTGGGCGATTGAACATTCGGGCGGATGCTTTGTCTCGCAGACAGAGAATTCTGCCAACAGAATGTTCCTCAACCCTCCAGTTCTTCACAGGATCTTCGAGCATTGGGGCAAACCCAACGTGGACTTGTTCGCCACAAGGGAAAATGCTCAAATCATGACTTATGTCTCGCCGATTCCAGATCCAAATGCCGTCGATACAGACGCTCTGGCGATAAGCTGGAGAGGGATGCACGCTTACGAGTATCCACCCACCATCCTTCTACCGAAGGTATTGGTAAAGAACAGGGAAGAACCGTGCCTGGTCCTGCTAATAGCACCATTTTGGCCCAGCAGGGCGTGGTTCACGGATCTTCTAACTTGATGGTCCTTTTAGCTCTCCATTAATCAAGTTTAAGTCTGGCTCTTTCTGCAAGGGGCAAAAGTAGCAATTGATGGCTTGCCCCTTCCCACCAGGTTACTGTCTAAATCTGGTGTATATCAGAAGTAATAGAATGGTGAGTATTGATCGGAGGAGAATGAAGGAAATTTCAATTTCCCTTTCTCCGAGATCTAACAATACTCATCATTCTATTACCGACCCAGCCTCCCAGCCCCACGGAGGCAAGCCATGGGTATCGCTTGTTTGGTGGCTATGCAAACAATATGAGCTTCATGGTAAACGGGTACTCGGCAGTTTGGAGCCGAGTACCCGGTTCAAGGAGCCGGTAAAGCTTACTAAGTATAGTCCTAGTGCCCAGCTAGCCAGGCTAGCTGTATCAGAAGTAATAGAATGATGAGTATTGTTAGATCTCGGAGAAAGGGAAATTGAAATTTCCTTCAGTACATAAGGATCCATACACAATTAGATAAACTTCTTACTCAGAAAGACAGAGTAATTAATGTAAATTGACATGTTTACTGATATGTACTCAGGGTTATGTGGCTGATATTATAATTCCGTAGTTTCAGCCTTCTATATGGGATACCTTAAATTTCAGGAATAGGGTGCGTAAACTACATTGTTTCTTGGAAACCTTCACTATGATTCTTTGCTCAAACTTGAACTTATACGAGCTTTTCTTTGAGCAACAAATTCAGGGAACATTGCCCGCATTTTAGAAGTAAACCAAAAAATTGATTCCCGTAACATGGGCATGACATTTTCTTCATGTGTCGGGACAAAACTTATGATGGTGTTTCTTTGTGACAAGTCTGAAAAAGTGAAATAAAGAAACATGTGATATATATAAATGATGAAAATTGTACATGACAAAGATTTATTTTTGTGATGCGAAAAATATTGTTTTATGCAAATGACCCACCCGTAACACGGGGTTTTCAATCTTTTTGACCAGTCAAAATATTGTATTTTCTTATTTAAAGTCCGATTAAATTCATTTTTGTTTTATTCCAAAGCTCCTGCTGATACTAAAGCATATACATACAGTTCCTTTCAACAATTTTAAACTGGATATCAGAATTTTATTGTAATGTGCAAAAAATAATTCTGGGACCCTAATTGTGATATTGCCGTTAGTAAAACTAAACCTGGTCAGATTCTTTTTTTTTCGTAATATCCGGTATGCATAGTCAACACTTTTCAAAATCAAACCATGCAGTTTTGTGTTGTGAACGAGTAGAGCCTAAGTTAGGTATTGAAAGTGAAAACTAGATGAGTCATCGCGGCAAATCTCCAAGTTCACTGCTTTGACCTTTTGCACACACACACCCCCCACCCCGCCCCACCCCGCCCCACAGCCACCCCATCACCCACCCACACCTTGGAGGCGAAGCGAAATCTAATGGCTTCTTGCACTCCACAATTATATGGGTAACTCACCTCACAAATTTGATTGAATTCCGTCCAACGGTCTTGAAGGGTCTTGATGTGGGTCACAATCAATTTTAGCACAATAAAATTTGACCTTTTGACTCCTCCCCGCCCCTTGTGGGCGCCGCCAAATGTAAACGTCCTCTTGCACTCCACAATAATATGAGTAACTCACATACCAAATTTGGTCGAATTCCGTCCAAAGGTTTCGGAGGAGTTGCATTATGACTTTATAACGGAGTTTTTGGGGAGTCGCGTTACAATCAATTTATGATAATTTCTAGCTCGACTTTGCGAAGTAAAATATGCGTTTAGCTCAACCTTTCTGTTTATATCTCATGTTTGGTTATTCCTACTGGACCCAAACTTGGACACATGCCTCCTTACAATGCCACTCCATCACACAGTGATGTCGGGGTCAAAACGCCAAAGGTCAAGGTCACTGTGACCTTGGTAAAAAAACCTCAACTTTAACATTTTATGTTTATCTCAACTTTTCTGTTTATACCTCATGTTTGGTCAATCATTTGGTCAATCATATTGGACCCAAACTTGGGAACATGCCTCATTATAATGACATGGCATCACACAATGATGTTGGCGTCAAAAGGTCAAGGTCACTGACAGGCATGTCGACCGTCTGTCGTTCTTCATTCCTCCGTCAACTTTTGTTTAAAAACTATTCCTGATTAACCGCTTGGTGGATTTCGACCTAATTTGGCTGGAAGTAGTCTTTGATGGTAGGCTTCAGAATGTGTATACTAAATTTAGATTGGTCAATTTTGGGTGGTGAAAATCCTAGATTTTATGAAAAATGTACCGGAAATTGTCAAAACGCTAAGCATCGTTAACAGCTTGCCGGATTTCAACTTACTTTGGCTGGAAGGACGCTATGGAGCTTCAGAACATGTATACAGAATTTTGCTTGGTCATGTTTTTTGGTGAAAACCTTAGAAATTATATGGAAAATTTACCGGAAATTGTCAAAGCACTACTCCTCATTAACCACTTAACAGATTCCAACTTACTTTGGCTGGAAGGACCCCATAGGGGTAGGCTTCAGAACCTGTATACAGAATTTAGATTAATCAATCTTTTGGGTGAAAATCCTAGATTTTATGAAATATTTACCGGAATTGTCAAAATGGTTCTCCTCATTAACCACTATGTATTTCAACTTACTTTGCCTGGAAGGATCCTATGGGGCTAGGCTTCAGAACTTGTATTAAACAATTTTGATTGTTAAATGTTTTGGGGTGAGAATCTGAAATTACATAATTTTGTATCAAAACGGTTTGAAATTTGAGATGTCTGTATCACCCGTTTAGTACGTTTTCCTGAAATCGACCCATCAACACGTGTAGAGTATGCCACCAAAACAACGAGTGCGCGAGATTGCAAAGCGTATAGTCGGCGAGCTAGTTGGCCCCTATTCATAATGTTGAGTTCAAAAGGTGTGAGTATTTTATTCTATTTGGACTATCATGCTGATGAATGAATGGGACATCTTAAGTTGCACAATCATCGGGTGTGGTCCCTAAGAGTCCAGAAAATGGACACTTAATCCCATTTAAAATACCTTTTGAGTTCAAGATCCGAGTAAAGCTAATTTTATTTGATTTATCCATCAGAGTAAAATTGCACAACTTAAGACATAAAAATGTCTGGGGTTACTAATTAAGACGGGTACTAATTAATGGCTGATTAAGGGTTTTATTCACAATGTTGAGTTCAAACAAAATTCTTTTTGTTATGATTCTTCCATGACAACTGATATAATTTCCATCATTTAAGACATAATTTTCACTGGGGTTTGTAGATAAGATGGGGTTCTTTGAACAATAGGGGCTTCTTGAGCCTTCAAATCTTGATTTATAAAATAGAGTTCATCATTTCTGATTGCAGTTATGGATAAAACACTACTGGCAATGAACAAAAAATCAATTTAAGACATAAAAATGTCTGGGGTTACTAATTAAGACGGGTACTAATTAATGGCTAATTAAGGGTTTATTCACAATGTTGAGTTCAAACAAAATTCTTTTTGCATATGATTCTTCCATGACAACTGATATCATTTCCATCATTTAAGACATAATTTTCACTGGGGTTTGTAGATAAGATGGGGCTCTTCCAACCCTAGGGGTTTCTAGGTCTGTCAAAGCCCGATCTATAAAATAGATAGAGTTAATCGTTTCTGATTGCAGTTATGGATGAAGCAGCGCTGGCAATAACCAACAAGCACAAATTTGTGAAATATGGCGTCGTTCGCGATTTATAATTTTTTATTTGGCTGATGTGACCTTGATATTTGCCCTTTTGACTCCATCCACGGGCAACCTTCCACCCAAGTCTGATCAATATTCATCCAGCTATGCCAGTAGGAAAGCAGTTATTGACAAATTACATGTATGTATCTTTCAGGCGCATATTTTTCAAAATAATCATATTAATCGGGTCGCTGTGGCCTTGACCTTTGACACTTTCGCTCCAAATGTATCATGCCTTCGCGACCCCCACAGACAACCTTCCTCCCAAGTGTGTGGAAAAAATGTCTTCAGATTTAGAACAGCGAGAACAACAACAAGAAGACTCGCTGCGATCGCATTAACCCTGGCGGCTTACGACGCTGGTAAAAATGATCCTACAAAATAGACTGACCTAATTAGTAATTAAATCAATTTATCAGAGATATATAGTGCTGCCTCGCTATAATAACATTCCAGCTGTTCATCATGTTTGGAGTATTCCACATCCATATGTGTCTATTTAGAGCCATGGGAAAGTTCATTGCAGAATTTGGTGAACCTAGGATGCTTACTGACTCTGCTATTTTGGCATCAGGGTTACTGAGGGAATTCATAGAGTGCTATGACTGCAACGGCTGCAAGCGACTTCATCCCATGATTGCCCTTGCTTTAGAAATACTCCTCTTCCGACGATTTATGGCAGACTACGAGAAGAAGTAGATGGCATCTGCAATTCAGCTATTTGAAGAGTTTGAGAAGTTTAAGAAGGTACAGAAATACTCCTCTTCCGACGATTTATGGCAGACTACGAGAAGAAGTAGATGGCATCTGCAATTCAGCTATTTGAAGAGTTTGAGAAGTTTAAGACGGTACAGAATGTGGTGCCCTCGGTAGGACCTCCCAGTTTTGGTGGATGTACATACGGTACATCCATATCTACCACCTCCCGGAACTTGCAGTTCGAGAAATAGATGTCGATCTCTTCATAGCAACAATGACACCAATAATAGATCTGTTTTTTGTAACCAATCGGCAGAACCATGCCCGCTGGATGTCAAAATAACAAGTTGATCTGATGATCATCGATGATACACATCCAGGGTTACGTCAACTTCTGGATGATGGAGGTTTCGAGCAGCTCTTGTGAATGAGGCTCTCGCTATGGTTGGTATTGGTAACACGAGAGACATCCAAACTGATTTAAGTCCAGCCAGAATAAAGAGGCAATGCAGATCTTCAGAAAGTCATCAGCCAGATTGTGTCATGTGCAAATCTGTTCACACTGGATGAGACTTTACCATTAATCAACATCAATACTTGAAAGAGTTCTCAGAGACAGTGAGCAAATCATTGTTGCATATCCCTGATGATGGCAAGAAAAGGCACACAAGTTTTGAATGTAGCACGTTTTGAGAAACCAATCTGCAAACATCCTCTTCACACATTCGCCAGTGAATGTGTAGTCAATCGAAAAGCAATCAAAAATACAAAAGAAGCACAATTAAAGTGTCCTAGTCATCTCCTTTGTCGAATCGCTTTCAGAGCAGCCACAACTGAGATTGATCTCGAATATGTGTTCTCATTTCCGCTTACACCAGTATTATTGTCAATGTGTAAAGGTGATGGTACTATGGCCCATACTGAGAAAAACAAATTAGTGGTAGTTCTTGAAGGCATTGTTAATAACCATGGCATCCCTACTTTCGTTGGCACCCATATAATCGATGGCAACTTCCAGTTCTAATGCATGTCGCCAGATCAGCCAGTCGCCTATGGGAATCTGTCACAAAATATCTTGATTACTTGTTTGGCATATCGCTCACGGAGAAGCAATATCAACTTTGATACCTATGAGAGGCCATCAATCAAGGATTGCGAGCGAGACCTTAGAGCAGCTGTTGTGGGAGGTGAATTGATTATCGAAGGGCCTGAGCAGAAGAGAGATGCAAGCTTCAAGGAACTGCTGGAGACAGAGGCGTTCAAGAGAGAGAGTTTCGAGTGTTTCTCATGAAGAACTGGTCGAGTGACCTATACAAGCCATTTCTGGATGGCAGGGAGGTGTATTTGGGTGTGATGGGAGATTTCACCCGATACTTAGTAGAGGATGGGGCCATAACGGAGGAAACAGTTCCTTCTCTAAAATGTAACCATGCCGAGGCCGACACCAGAGTGATTCTTCACATGATAGAGGCCGACAAGTCCACACCCGGAGACATTGTTGTCTTAGCTTCTGACACTGATATCCTAGTATTGCTCCTCCATCATCTACATCGCATCACATCTACAGGTTGGATGGAGGTTGGAAACACGGGACAAGGAAATCGACGCAACATTAATGTATCTAAGATCGAAGCTACAATAGGCACTGTGATGTGTTCAGCACTCCCTGGGCATGCATTCACTGACTGTGATTATACATCTGAATTTGCAAGAAAGGCAAAGACTAGACCCTCTGCCATTATGAGTAAGAGTGCCAAGTTCTAAAGAGCCTTTGCGTCATTGAGTAGAGTGGTTCCAACAGATGATACTGTTAAAGTCTGGCACGATTTCGTCTGTGTGTTGTATGGGGCACAGAAAATTGTCCCGATGAACAAGTATCAATTCAATGTGGTTGGCCGTGCCTACACTAGAAAGTTCAACAATGCCCTTCTATTCCACAAGCTCAAAAGCATTGATGGCAGCATCATCCCACCGTGTGAAGCAGAACTGATCCATTACCTTGATAGAAGTGCTGTTGTTGCACGGCTATGGGGTAGCGCTCATCCGTCATCATTTTCTCAGCCATTGATAGGAATTGTCTCCAAATATTGTTGATGAGCGCTACCCCATAATACTTTGCATTATTTGGTTCGAAGGAAAGCAGCTACCTGTTGAATTAGTTCGTGATATTCAAGTTGAGAAAGAGCCGGATAATGAAGATTGTGGACAAAGCACACGGCCTGCCAATGACAACCATCAGAATACAGTAAGCAGCCTCTATGGTGAAGGTCATCAGAGAGATGACGCTATGCCTGATACTGTCCATCAGCCAAGAGACACAGAGGTTGATCAACAAAGAAGTACCGAAACTTAGCAAAGTGATGGGAGAATCAATCTGCAAGATGCGGATGAAGATCATGATCCTCTGCCAATGGAAATGAAGTCATCTGATGATGAAGACGATGACGATTGTGATCGAGGTGATGCTTGGCTGGAGTATGTTGAATCGTATGAATAATTTTTGGACATGTTGTTTCATTGCTAAGTTACATCAAGACACATTATCTGAAAATTTTGAATGCAAAACCGGGGTGAGACAAGGGAAAAGTCTGTCACCGTTCCTATTCGCGATGTATTTAAATGATTTGGAAAACTAGCTACTTAGAAAAGGTGTCGATGGTATTGACTTAGTGTTTTTAAAGTTGTTCCTAATTCTGTATGTTGATGACATCATATTACTGTCTGAAAGTAGGGCCGATATATAAAATGGGTTAGACATACTGTCTGAATACTGCAAGCAATGGTAGTCGTAATGGGGGGTTTTAGTCGCTATTGTTCTTTTCATTGGAATGTGGTTTTAACCAATCAAAACGCTCCATTTATATTCGCTATTGTTTGGGGAACAATGGCGAATGTATTCACACAAATTTGTGTGCATACGTTCGCCATTGTTCTCCAAATTCTTGAGAACAATGGCGCACAGCCGCCCACGTATTTGAGAATCTGCAACACTGTGGAATGTTCTATTATTTTGAATTTAACCCTTAAAAGTTTAAAAGTTGTGTATTTTACGTTTAAATGTAGTGGCTGCGCTCCCCCCTCCGTGGTTATCTACCGTTGTAAAAATATTAAGAGAGTAATGTAAAAAAATAGAGTTTAAGAGGTGGTCTGATTATGGAGGTGGAGGAGGAGGAGGAGGAGGGAGTATGAGGCTGAGGAGGGGTGAGGAATTACGGACCGATATTGATGTTTGAAAATAATTTGACCGTTTCGTCGGTAACGTTATTAGTAAACTATTTTTGTTGTATATTTTGAAAACTTTTTGACTTTTAACCGTCATTACGCGCAAATTGTTTTTAAATACTTAATATTGCATTTGCAATAACGTCAGTCGTTGTACATTTTGGGAAAAGTGTCGAAGTGCGCAATATCGGTGTTATTTTGAATTAGTTAACCCTTAAAAGTTTAAAAGTTGTGTATTTTACGTTTAAACGTAGTGGCGGTGCGCCCCCCTCTGTGGTTATCTACCGTTGTAAAAATAATAAGAGAGTAATGTAAAATAATAGAGTTTAAGAGGTGGTCTGATAATGGAGGTCGTATGAGGTTGAGGATGTATGAGTAATTACGGTATTGATGTTTGAAAATAATTTGACTGTTACGTCGCTAACGTTATTAGTAAACTGTAGAATATTTAGAGACTGCCTGTAAGCTGTTAGTAAGCATCAGCTACCAGACAGATTAGTAGCAAAATATTATAAATAATCTTGTATTAATGGTATGTTCGGTTGGAATGGTAACCAAGACCTGGTGGTGATGGATTGCATCATGGGATAAAAAAGTTAACCCTTTCACCGATGAATATATATCTCATTTTCATCGATACCATACAGGAAAACTGTTGAATATTTAGAAAATAATTTGACTGCCTGTGTCAGTTGAGGCGGAATGCTATAGTATTCCTCCTCAGTTGATATTGCTGGATGATTATGAGGGCGATGCTAGCGTACTTGTTTACAAGATATGCGCGATGTACGAATATTTTGATAATTTGTTGCTGAATATTTTGATAATTTGAGTGGTAGCTGAATATTTTGATAATTGGTTGCTGAATATTATGATAATTGGTTGCTGAATATTTTGATTGGTTGCTGAATAAATTGCTTGGTTGCTGAATATTTTGAAAACGATTTGACTGTAAATTTTAATTTCTTATTAGGCGATGTTAGGTAAGAGAGAGGTGGTCTTATAACGGAGGTTGAAGGAGGAGGGAGGAATGCTATCTCGGACACCCTCTGCTAGGCATTGTTCTCCGCGCATGAGCGCGCCTTTATTCACCTGGTGGTCCTTTAAGAAAATGCAGGTGGTCTCTCAAAGAGGTGTCGCGAGGGATGAGGAGGATGGCTGATGTATGCTAGAGTATTCGCCGAGGCAACGTCTTGCGCGATATCTATGTACGAAATATTTTGAAAATAATTGTTTGTAATCCGCTGGTGATTTAGTCACCATTAACCTCCTCCTTGGTTTAAGTCATTTTAAAAATGGCAGTCATTTAATTATTAAATTTTCAAAATTGTTATGGAAATGGTCATCGTTGACGATCGATGTTGTATAATATTATATAGATAGTTTTATCTACCATATTTATGTCTTTAAAGCGTCAATCATTTAATTATTAAATTTTTAAAAATATGAACAAACTCCCAGTCATTTAATTTTCAAAAAAAATCAGAGCGTTGCGTTACACAGGTTATAGTGATCTACGTTGTATATATATATATATATATATATATATATATATATATATAATTTTATCTTACGTATTTAAGCCGATTGGAAGTCATTTAATTATTAAAATTTCAAAAATATGAGCAAAATGTGTTCCCCAGTCATTTAATTAAAAAAAATCAGACACGTACACAGGAAGTTTTCCTATGCTATTATATAGATAGTGTTATATATCGTATTTATGTCTTTAAAATGGCAGTCATTAATTTAGTTCCTAGTCAATGGCAATGTATTAATCGTCCACGAACAATAGCGTACAGATGGCCATTTAGAACAGTAGCATCCATCGACCACTTTTAACGGATCAGAATGTGTGCTTGTGTATGCATGTGTGAAGCGGGTTGTTGTGTGTAAAAACTTTATTACATTATTTTATTTTTTGAACAGATAAAGAGTTCTCTTTCGAATGATTTGTGGGCCCTGCAAAGGGCAGTGTTTTGGGATAGGTCTCAGTCTTCGCAGATCCGCACAGGCACGGTTGTCAGTTTGGTAACAAACTGCGTCATGTTTGCTTTTTGTATATCAGTCGGAGTATCCCCGATTACAGGACACCGATGCGGATACTGTTTGATTGGTAATAGACAATAGCACTCCTTGCAGGTTTTTTAGGTTGTGTTTTCTTGATCATACGCCTACAGACCCTCTTGTGTTTCGACCGTCGGCATATGGTGTCGCGGATGTCGATGGAACACCAACGACATCGCACATACCCAGTGTCTGATCCGTCGAAGTTTGTACTGCTGGCCATTTTAGCCAAATGTACATTAACATTTACATTTATACCACATCGCTCTACTACAAAAAAAAAATATAAGGAATATCACGTGAGATGAAATCTGGCTGCCTAAGGCTACCTAACTACTCTGCAGTTACACATCCAACCACTTTGCGATGTTTAAACTGGAATGAGAAAATGGATTGAATTTGTACCGTTTATAGGAATATATGTACTGCGCCCGCAAATCCACAACATGCGGACCGCATGCGTCCGCACATGTATGCATACATTTTGGCGTGTATGCGTGTTCAAGCATGTACATATACTTGTTGCCATCCACAACATGCGCCCGCAAGTCCGCATTATGCACCCGCAATCCGCAACATGCGCCAACAATCCGCAACACACGCCCGCAAATCCACAACACGCGGACTGCATGCGGCTGCACATGTACGCATGCATTTTGGCGTGTATGCGTGTTCAGGCATGTGCATATACTTGTTGCCATCCGCAACACGCACCCGCAAATCCGCAACACATTTTAGCCAAATGTACATTAACATTTACATTTATACTACATCGCTCTACTACAAAAAATATATAAGGAATATTGCGTGAGATGACTAGCGTCCTATCAAAAACTGTCGCGTACTGGCCTCCATATAATGACACATACATGCAGGCGAAAATCTTGGATATGTTCACGGGATAGACGCGATGGATCAGTTTGTTAAATGGTTTATGCGCATAAAAATCTGAGCATGTCAAAAAAGTATCCCGGGAAATATGTTTTCTCTGACCACGTCGTTATTGTGCATAAAGCATCTATGATTCGCTTTTAATCCTTCAATTTGTATGCAAACGCATTAACCTTCATCTAAAACCCTCAAAACTAAGCGGCTTCCTACCAGTCATTTAATTTTTTTTAAAGAGAGCAAAGTACATCTCTATGCGGGTAATATATAGCTAAGCCAAGCGATGTTGTATGCATAATATTATATAGATAATAATCATGCATCTCGTATTTAAGGAGTGCTCTTTAAAGCGGCAGTCATTTAATTATTAAATTTTAAAAATTGTTATAAAAATAGTGGGAACAATGCCCACCGTCGTCATCGTTGACGAATAATGACGAGCACCCTTGGATCGTTTAACGTATTAGGTGGTTGATGCGGTCCCTCGCGGTTGTAGTAAAAAAGTACTTTGAAACTAAGCGGAATCGTGGCTTCCTATGTCAAATTGTCGCATTGAACAGCACTTTTAAGAGTTTGTGCGCACGAATGCGCTAATGCGAATTGTAGCTTCCTATGTCAAATTAGTATCAAAACTATTCGCTTAAGCTACCAATGCGCCATGATATAGGTTTGAAAAATCAGAAAATAACATCCCTGGAATGAGTGTAGAGGTGGTCGCATAATCGAGGTCGAACGAGTTAGGAGGAGGAGGGATGATGTACGCTAGCGCGGTGCTGCCTGGCACGAGGGATGAGGTATACTAGCGTACGTGTTTACAAGGCCTACAATGCGCGTTGTACGAATATTTTGAAAATAATTTGACTGAGGTGTTAGCGACAACTTTCTATCAAATCATTTCCATGATATTTAGTGAATATTTTGAAAATAATTTGACTGTCTGCATCAACTTTTGCTCAAATCGTTTCCATAATATTTTGCTAGGAAGTAGATCCCTGGAATGTCTGAAACCCCTCGCCAGTCAGCCAGTTAACGGTAATAAACTAGGAAAAATTACCATGTCTGGGTACACACAGTATGAATGCATTATGAGTACCTAGTCAATGAGACCCCGACAACAAAAATAGTACATTATTAATACATTGCGACCGCAATCACCTACTACCAATACCGACCATCACCACCATCATCACCACCATCACCATCCCTCTATCACCACCAGCACCACCACCCACTAAGCACCAACACCCACCACCAAGCATTAACCCCACCACCATCATCCACCACAACACCTATTTTCATCAACCGCCAACCCCACCACCGCCACCAACAGCATCAGCACTCCGATTTGTATATCGAGGGGTGTGGGGGACCCGGCTGGGAAGCTACAATCATCAAACACACGCATAAAGAACCAATGTTTTATTTGTGTCCATATTTTCACATTGAAGTAAATATTACATATGATAAAACGTATAGTTGCAGTAGCATAAGCAAATAGTCAATGTTCTGGAGATCCATTTATCGATGACTGATTCCTTATGGATCAGATCTACCGCCGACAGAATCATCATCATTATCCTCAGCATCTAGATGGTTCCTTATGTACTTCTTGGTCAGAAACTCTCGTTTTCGAAAGGCTGAGAAGACTGCTTCATCGTATGCGTACCCCTCGTCGATAAAATCTTTAATTTCCTGACGAATTATTTTAATGAGCGTAGAGTTCTGTAATCTTCTCGACTGGAGCATTATGTCTATACACTTTGTAACTAAAGCATCAGCATATACGGAGATAGGCACATTGCCTACACCATGCGGGTCTGTGTCCACTTCGCCATCCTCATCTTCTAAACCTGATTGATCAGCGTCTAAGACCTGCTTAATATTTTGGAATATGGTAAATAGTTCCTCATTGCCTATGTCTTCTTTTTCATCTTCACCTTCATCTTCACTCTCAGTCTCCGCTGAGTCATTACCGGCTTCACTCTCGCTGATGCATCATCTTCACTCTTCATCTCTGTCATTTCTTCATCTTCACTGTCTAGATTTTCGCTATCTTCAGCGTTATGGAATCAGATCTTATGCCGCTTCAGGTCATTTGACCTATTAAAAGTTGAACGACATTCAAAACATTTATGTCTCGGCATATTGATTATAGGATAAATCTAGCAAGTTACAAGGTTCTTCAAAGAAATCTGACTGCCTTACTACTCTGCAGTTACATGTCCAACCACTTTGCGATGTTTAAACTGGAATGAGAAAAGGGATTGAATTTGCACCATTTATAGGATTATCTGTACTGTGGCCGCAAATCCGCAATATGCGCCCGCAAATCTGCAACACGCGCCCGCAATCCGCATCATGCGACCACAATCCGCAACATATGCCCGCAAATCCGCAAATGCGGCCCGCATGCGGCCGCACATGTATGCATGCATTTTGGCATGTATGCGTGTTCAGGCATGTGCATATAGTTATTGCCATCCACAACACATGCCCGCAAATCCGCATCATGCGCCCGCAAATCCGCAACATACGACCGCAAATCCGCATCATACGACCGCAATCCGCAACATATGCCCGCAATCCGCATCATGGGCCCGCAATCCGCAACATACGCCCGCAAATCCGCAACACGCGCCCGCATGCGGCCGCACATGTATGCATGCATTTTGGCGTGTATGCGTGTTCAGGCATGTACATACACTTGGTGCCATCCGCAACACACACCCACAAATCCGCATCATGCGCCCGCAAATCCACAACATACTCCCGCAAATCCGCATCATACGCCCGCAATCCGTAACACACGCCCGCAATCCGCATCATGCGCCCGCAATACGCAACATACGCCCGCAAATCCGCAAATGCGGCCCGCATGTGGCCGCACATGTATGCATGCATTTTGGCGTGTGTGTGTGTTCAGGCATGTACATACACTTGGTGCCATCCACTACACACACCCGCAAATCCGCATCATGCGCCCGCAAATTCGCAACATACGCCCGCAAATCCGCATCATATGCCCGCAATCCGCAACACACGCCCGCAATCCGCATCATGTGCCCGCAATTCGCAACATACGCCCGCAAATCCGCAAATGCGGCCCGCATGCGGCCGCACATGTATGCATGCATTTTGGCGTGTATGCGTGTTCAGGCATGTACATACACTTGGTGCCATCCGCAACATACGCCCGCAAATCCGCATCATGTGCCCGCAATCCGCAATATACGCCCGCAAATTCACAACATGCGGACCGCATGCGTTTGCACATGTACGTATACATTTTAGCCAGCAGAGCCAGTCATTCCGATGAAAAATTTTCAAAAAGTCTTCTGGCGCACGCATGCGCACATGGGCGCACACCGCGGCACGCATGCACGCACAAGGATACAACGTATAACTAGCAGTATCGCGTATTAGCATGTGTTCATACGAGCGTGACCTATATTAAACCCTCATGACATACCCTCTCCAACCTACATACCATTTTTCAGACACCGCGCTCTCACACATTACGCCCACAATGTCTAGACAAATCGATAGCTGTCAGAGTCAGTCATTCCGATGATAAATTTTCAAAAATAGTCTTCTCTAGGGCTGCAAGTATGAATATTAAGAAATTCGCTATGGGTTGTCGGGTGGGTGGGTGTTGGTGGTGGGGTTAATGCCTGGTGTTGGGTGTAGGTCGTAGTGTTGCACGCAGGCACCTACGCACAACGTATAACTAGCAGTATCACATATTCGCATGTGTGCATACGAGCGAGACCTTTATTAAATCCTCATGACCCTCTCCAACCTATATGCCATTTTTTCAAACACAGAGCTCTCACACATTCCAACCACAATGTCTAGATAAATGGATAGCTGTCAGAGTCAGTCATTCCGGTGATATATTTTCAAAAATAGTCTTCTCTAAGGATGCAAGTATGAATATGAAGAAATTCGCTATGGGTTGGCGGGTGCGTGGGTGGTGGTGGTGGTGGGGTTAATGCATTTTCAAAAATAGTCTTCTCTAAGGATGCAAGTATGAATATGAAGAAATTCGCTATGGGGTGGCGGGTGTGTGGGTGATAGTGTTGGTGGGGTTAATGCATGGTGTTGGGTGTAGGTCGTAGTGGTGGTGGTGGTGGGTGTTGACGATGATAATGGTGGTTGGTGGGGGGTGTTTGCCGGCGCAATGACTAGACAAATGGATAGCCTGCGGTGCCAGTCATTCCGATAATAAATTTTCAAAATAGTCTTCTCTTGTACTACAAATATGAATATGAAGAAAATGGAAATTTTCTTGAAGAAATTCGAGGGTTAAAAGGGTTAAGAAAGTCTCTGGCGTCCATGTAATGGCGCAACACGAGGTGGTCGCTTAGGGCAGGACTGAATTATATAGTAAAAAACATGGTTATAACGTATCACTGCTCTGTAGCCAAAAGGATATATTTATATTTGAAGTAAACGGTCATCTATGATTATGCTACTACGCTCAAAATCTTGCTCTTAATTGTCGTATCTTTAAGCGTCGGTAAACAGCAATAGCCGGTGAGCGGGCGTTATTATCGATTTTCACAAACTCTCGGCGAGGACATTGTAATATCCCGTGCTTAGAACGAGACGGGTGGTATATTCTTATAGTATTCCTTAACACATGACATGTTTGTATCTCGATTTAAGATTTAACTTGGTGCTTTAACATTCTTTCGTTATTAACACGTGCCGTGTTTGTAACTTGATTAAGGACCTATCCCACGGCTATTCAAGATGTATGGATAAATCATACGCACCAAATAATCTTTTTAGCATAAGTACGCTCGACATACAATTCTATAAACGGAACCCTCAGAGACATAATGACCACATTTTAACCATCATATCTAAAACGTCTGATGTTATTGCAAAGTATTTAAAAACAATTTGTGCATAATGCCGGTTAAAATTCAATCAAAATATTCAACAAAAATAGTTTTACTAGTAACGTTAACAACGTCAAATTAATTTCAAAATATTCAACAGTTTTCCTGTATGGTATCGATGAAAATGAGATATATATTCATCGGTGAAAGGGTTAACTTTTTTAACCCATGATACAATCCAATGAATCCATCACCACCAAGTCTTGGTTACCATTCCAACCGTGCATACCATTAATACGAGATTGTTTTTAATATTTTGTTACTAATCTGTCTGGTAGCTGTTGCTTACTAACAGCTTATGGACAGTCTCTAAATATTCTACAGTATACTAATAACGTTAGCGACGAAACAGTCAAATTATTTTCAAACATCAATACCGTAATTCCTCATACATCCTCAACCTCATACGACCTCCGTTATCGGACCACCTCTTAAACTCTTATTTTACTAGTATCAATACCAACGATACTGTTCTAAATGGGCATCTGTACGCTATTGTTCGCGGTCGATTAATGCATTGCCATTGACAAGGAATGCATTTTGTCCATATTTTTGAAAATTTAATAATTAAATGACTGCCATTTTAGAGACATAAATACGATAGATAACACTATCTATATAATAGCATAGGAAAACTTCCTGTGTATGTGTCTGATTTTTTAAAATTAAATGACTGGGGAACACATTTTGCTGGCCTAGATAGCATTCATCCCTTCTCCTTCGACCTCCGTTATAAGACCACCTCCCTCCTACCTAACATCGCCTAATAAGAAATTTACACAGTCAAATCGTTTTCAAAATATTCAGCAACCAATCAATTTATTCAGCAACCAATCAAAATATTCAGCAACCGATTATCATAATATTCAGCAACCAATTATCAAAATATTCCGCTACCACTCAAATTATCAAAATATTCAGCAACAAATTATCAAAATATTCGTACATCGTGCATACCTTGTAAACAAGTACGCTAGCATCGCCCTCATCCAGCAATATCAACTGAGGAGGAATAGCATTCCGCCTCAACTGACACGGGCAGTCACATTATTTTCAAAATATTCAACAGTTTTCCTGTATGGTATCGATGAAAATGAGATATATATTCATCGGTGAAAGGGTTAACTTTTTTAACCCATGATACAATCCACTGGTAGCTGTTGCTTACTAACAGCTTACGGGCAATCTCTAAATATTCTACAGTTTACTAATAACGTTAGCGACGAAACAGTCCTTACTCCGTCCATAATTCCTCTTACAGCCTCAACCTCTTACGACCTCCATTATCGGACCACCTCTTAAACTCTATTATTTTACATTATCATACATTACTCCCTTATTATTTTTACAACGGTAGATAACCGCGGAGGGGGGCGCGCCGCCACTACGTTCAAACGTAAAATACACAACTTTTATACTTTTAAGGGTTAACTCATTCAAAATAATAGAACATTCCAGTGTTGCAGATTCTCAAATACGTGTGCGGCTGTTCGTCATTGTTATCGAGATGAACGTGTGCCGCTGGACGCCATTGTTCTCTAGAATGCGTGTGCCGCTGGACGTCATTGTTCTCAACATTCCATTCCTCAAGCTTTTCTTTTGTTCTCCTGAAAAACCCATTGTTCTCGAAGACCCCCTGCTGTGGAGAACAATAACGGCCAGCCCCACCCATAACTACTTACATCCTCAACCTCATACTCCTACGACCTCCATTATCAGACCACCTCTTAAACTCAATTTTGTTACTAATCTGTCTGGTAGCTGATGCTTACTAACAGCTTACAGGCAGTCTCTAAATATTCTACAGTTTACTAATAACGTTAGCGACGTATCAGTCAAATTATTTTCAAACATCAATACCGTAATTCCTCATACATCCTCAACCTCATACGACCTCCATTATCAGACCACCTCTTAAACTCTATTATTTTACATTACTCTCTTATAATTTTTACAACGGTAGATAACCACAGAGGGGGGCGCACCGCCACTACGTTTAAACGTAAAATACACAACTTTTAAACTTTTAAGGGTTAACTAATTCAAAATAACACCGATATCGCGCATTTCGACACTGTTCCCAAAATCTAAAACGACTGACGTTATTGCAAATGCAATATTAAGTATTTAAAAACAATTTGCGCAATGACGGTTAAAAGTCAAAAAGTTTTCAAAATATACAACAAAAATAGTTTACTAATAACGTTACCGACGAAACGGTCAAATTATTTTCAAACATCAATATCGGTCCGTAATTCCTCACCCCTCCTCAGCCTCATACTCCCTCCTCCTCCTCCTCCTCCTCCTTCTCCTCCTCCTCCTCCTACGACCTCCATAATCAGACCACCTCTTAAACTCTATTTTTTACATTACTCTCTTAATATTTTTACAACGGTAGATAACCACGGAGGGGGGAGCGCAGCCACTACATTTAAACGTAAAATACACAACTTTTAAACCTTTAAGGGTTAACTAATTAAAAATAATAGAACATTCCACCGTGTTGCAGATTCTCAAATACGTGTGCGGCTGTGCGCCATTGTTCTCAAGAATTTGGAGAACAATGGCGAACGTATGCACACAAATTTGTGTGAATGCATTCGCCATTGTTCTCCAAACAATAGCGAATATAAATGGAGCGTTTTGATTGGTTAAAACCACATTCCAACGAAAAGAACAATAGCGACTAAAAACCCCCATTACTACTTTGTAATCTAAAGATAATCTAACGATAAATATTAAAAAAACAAAGGCTATGGTTTTTAGACATGAGGGACGATTGAGACGAAATGATAAATGGCACTACAACGGAATTGAAATAGAAATAGAAATAGTGACCCGCTTTAAATATTTAGGCTTGGTATTTACCACCACTGGGTCATTCACAGAAGCACAAAAATGTCTAGCTGACCAAGGGCAAAAAGCCATTTTCTCAATGCAAATGTTACGTAACAAATTTATTGGATTAACACCTGTCCATTATTGTAAACTCTTTGATAAATTAGTAGCCCTGTACTGTCATATGGTTGCGAGGTTTGGGGGATGTCATCAAGCATACGATAGAGAAAAATGTCACCTTAGATTTTGCAAAAAACAGTTACACGTAAAACGGTCTACGCCAAATTACATTATCTACGGGGAGGGGTCGGGGTGTGGCGGCGTGTAGGAAGACTTCCACTTCGTGTTTCAAGAGAGATAAGAATGATAAAATATTGGTTTAAGATTTTAGATTTAGGGAATAATAGGATAGCGAAGTGTTTATATATGGCACTGTACAATGACTGCATTGTAAATAATGAATGTAAAAATTGGGTTTCACAGTTTAGAGATATGTTATGTTTACGTGGTTTTAATTACATTTGGGAATCAGAATGTCAATATATGGACAGAAATTATTTTATTACGTTATTCAAACAAAGGTCTTTAGACAATTTCCTCCAAGAGTGGAGGGGACGACTCAAATTAAGCAATAAAACATTGTTGTAGAAACATATTTCTGACGAACTTACATACAAATGTTATTTAGATAAGGTAAAGATTGAAAAACATCGGCTGGCTTTAAGTAGAATTCGAACGGGATCTCATAGACTCCATGTAGAAATGGGTAGATGGCACACACCAAAATGCCCTTTCTGTAACGATATTGAGCACGAGTTTCATTTTATTATTTTGTGTCCAATGTATTAGATTTGAGGAAAATGTATATCAATAAGTATTACTGGTTTCGTCCAAATGTTTATAAACTATCACAGCTATTGCAGTCCACTAACGGCAGGCAATGTTTTAAAGAAACTGGCAGCATATGTTTACTGTGCATTCCTGAAGCGTAACGAACTCAACGAATGAGCACTTTCTCTCAAAATTTTGACAACGCGGTGGCATTATCCTGAGAATCACTGTAGGATAGTGTCGCGTCATGGGAGGGGAATTTGTATGCGTCAGGGTGAATGGGTAGAGGGTGCGGCTTAAACGTGTGCGCGCGTGCGTGCGTGCGTGCGAGCGAGCGAGCGAGCGAGCGTGCGTGCGTGCGCGCGCGTGTGAATTTGTGTACAGGGTTGCGTGAAGTGGGGAATGAGTATAAGTGAGAGTGTTTGATACCGAAAACGAGAACATAAATTGGTCAGTTCATCTGTATAATTAATTTCAAAATGTTACCAAATTGTGAATTTATTACTCTGCATCCGGTTCATACCCTTTAAGATGACACGGTGAAATAACCGTAACACTTTCGACAATCAGATTGGTTTCAAAATATTCAACAGCAATTAAATTTATCACGGAAATAAGAATACAGTAAGCATACACACACGCAAACATACATACATACATACAATTCGTACACTATATAGTATAAAAGGAATAAATTGAGCAGGTCACCAGTCAAATTAGTTTCAAATATTCAACAGCTATTAGGTTATTAGATTGTCAACAGCATACAATTCGCACACTTGGGGATGCTACAAGGAGAATAGACATTCAGAATCTTCAGCAGGTAAATTAGTTTCAAAATATTCAACATTTATTAACCTGTAACTTCGCGCAATTTATATATTTACATTGATGTTTATATTATATATTATTTACAATGATTATATATTTACTTATATATGTATAAATGGATGAGTGTGTATATGCAAGCATTTATGTAAGTGAATATGGGTGTGTTGTGTTTGTGTGCGTCTGTGACGGTGGGTGGGTGGTTGCGCGCGCGCGCGTGTGTGTGTGCGCGCCTGCACGAGTGCGTGCGAGTGCGTGCGTGTGCACGTGTGTGTGAGTCTGTACATACATATGTTTTCCTAGTCATCCGCCAATAATAATTGTATCGCTGTACACTCAAGGACCGATGGTCTATTGTGGAAATAAACTATCTATCTAAGCATTGGCTATTTTAGCATAACAGTCCAGCTTTAGCAACATTTTTTAAATTAAGTTTTGATGGTACCTCATGGTCAGGAGAGCCCTTTTCTACAAACCCCAGTGATAATTATGTCTTAAATAATGTAAGTGATGTCAGTTGAAGAATTTTTCGCAAAAAGAATTTTGTTTGAACTCAACATTGTGAATAAATCCCTAATTAGCCATTAATTAGTACCCGTGTTAATTAGTAACCCCAGACATTTTTATGGCTTAAATCACGTTTTTGTTCATTGTCAGTAGTGTTTTATCCATAACTCCAATCAGAAATGATGAACTCTATTTTATAAATCAAGATTTGAAGGCTCAAGAAGCCCCTATTTTCAAAGAACCTCATCTTATCTACAACCCCCAGTGAAAATTATGTCTTAAATGATGGAAATTATATCAGTTGTCATTGAAGAATCATATGCAAAAAGAATTGTGTTTGAACTCAACATTGTGAATAAAACCCTTAGTTAGCCATTAATTAGTACCCGTCTTAATTAGTAACCCCAGACATTTTTATGTCTTAAGTTGTGCAGTTTTACTCTGATGGATAAATAAAAGAAAATTAGCTTTACTCGGATCTTGAACTCAAAAAGTATTTTTTAATGGGTTTAAGGATCCATTTTCGGGACCCTTAGGGATCGAACCCGATGATTGCGCAACTTAAGATGTCCCATTAATTCACAAGCATGATAGACCAAATAGAATAAAATACTCACACCTTTTGAACTCAACATTATGAATAGGGGCTAACTAGCTCGCCAACTAGTACCATTGGTAGAAACAGAACGGTGTTAGAAACATGTACCCTGACCATACATGGTGCCCTCAAAATAGACAGCGTACATGTGCATCGATACTTGGAATCCCAAATCATGTAGATACGCATACACTGTTTTGTGTTGTATTTTATAAACTTAGGATTTTAAGCCCTTTACCGACAGGGCAACAAATGCATTTGCACAGGGCCCCATATTTCCTGGGCCCTAAAAAGAGACACAAAAATGTGTTGTGTCTTAATTTTAACTTCAAGTTACACGCATAGACGTCACACCTACAGAACAACACATAAATAAGTCAAAATATTTCCAAAAGAGAACAATTTTGAACACGATGTAAAAATGTTCTTTTGAATATTTTGAATATAATTGGATTTTAAGAGAGCCTAAAGCTTATGTTCAAAATATCCAACAGTATCTTTTTTTGTATTCTGAGCTGTACTATTTAAGACTGATGTGGTTAAATCTCACAGCTCGCTGACCTCAAGCACCCCCCCCCCCTCCGCACCCCCATCCGCGGCAACATTACGGTTGAAACTAGACTCTGGCTTTTTCACGATCCTAACGGCGGTGAGTTCCGAGTGGTGCCCCGAGGTAAGAATTTCAGAACCCTAACAGTCCTAGGGTCGGCCCTGTTTACCGGTTTACCGACTGGATTACCGGCTGTTTACCGGCTGGATTTGATTGCTCATGACTATCTATAGTTCCGTCAACATATATTTGCCCTTTCAGAAATATGAGGACGATGATGATGACGACGACGATGATGATGATGATGTTGTTGTCTACTATGATGCCGAAGCTGCTGACAGGGAGCTGCTCATCCGAAACGTAAAGCAAAATGAATCCCACAAACAGGATTACGAGCACGCTACCCATGGACATGCTAGACGAAAGTTTTATTATAAACTGAGCAAAACCGTGACTGCCGTTGCTGTTTGGGCCGTGGTGGTAAGATCTTATATGGTAGATAAATTTAGTTGTATATTCGTAAGCGTTATGGTAATAACAGCACATGCCACCTATAAGCACGCGTTGTAGATTGCATGTACAGTATACCCAAGGGCGTAGATTTGATTTGTGAGCATGGTTGTGGTCTCGTAGGTCAGGCCCATAGGCTGGCTGACAAATGCGGAGTTTCTTTCACCGGACGGGGGTTTCGAGGGGAAGGGCTCCACAGAAAACTTTGAAATCTGGATGCTCTCAGATGGCTTCACCTGCCACTTCTAGAGGTGAATATGAATCATCAGTTGGCAGTTAAATTATAATAATTTTTACCGAATTTACTAATTTTTTTCTTTGTCTACAAAATATCTCTTTTTATGCCGTTGCGCGTGCGCGGGTCGTGTATCAGTGCGGAGCTGGGAGGGAGTGTCTCTCGCCCCTCGTTGGGGTGGTGTGGGTGAGGTTTGTGGTTAATTCGGGATACAGGGAGAATCTTGTTTATGAATTTAAGTTGCAATTACTAGTTATTGATATAAATATTAATTTATGTTTGCCCAGCGAATAATCTGAATCATGTTGCGCAGTTATAGCATAGATGACATGGAAATTCAAGTCTTCATATTTCGCGGGACTCCTCTAAAACTATGCCATATTAGCTATAATAGCTTTGGTTTCGCTACAGATCTCCTCCCCTGCTCTCTTGCTCTCTCTCTCTCTCGCTCTCTCTCTCTCTTTTCCCCTCTCTCTCTCTCTCTCTCTCTCTCTCTTTCTCTCTCTCCCATTTCCTCTATCTCGCTCAGTCTCCCTACTCTCTCTGACTGCCTCCGTCCCCTCTCACTCCATCCCATCTCGCTCCCTGCACCCATCCCTCCCTCCCTCCTTCCATTCCTCCCTATCTCTCTCTCTCTCACTCTCTCTCTCTTTCTCTCTCTCTCTCTCTCTCTCTCTCTCTCTCACACACACACACACACTTTTCCCCTTCCTGGCTCTCTCTCATCTCTCTTCCTCATGTCCTCTATCTCGATCAGTATCCCTCCCCTCTCTCCTTCCCTCCGTCCCCCTCTCTCCCTCCCTCCCCTTTCTCCCTACATCCCCTCTCTCTCTCCTTGCATCCATCACTCACCCCTCCCCTCCCTCCCTCCCTCCCTCCCTCCCTCCCTCCCTCCCTCCCTCCCTCCCTCCCTCCCTCCCTCCCTCCCTCCCTCCCTCCCTCCATCCATCCCTCCCTCCCTCTTTTCCCTCCCCTCTCTCTCTCTCTCTCTCTCTCTCTCTCGCTCTGTCTCATGTCCTCTATCTCGCTCAGTCTCTTCCCTCTCTCCCTCCCTCCGTCCTCCTCTCTCCCTCCCTCCATCCCCTCTCCCTCCCTGCATCCCTCCCTCCCCGCCCTCCCTCCCTGCCTCCCTATCTCTCTCCATCTCACTGCCTCCATCCATCCCTCCCTCCCTCCCTCCCGCCATCTATCCCTCCCTCCCTCCCTCCCTCCATCCATCCCTGTTTCCCCTTCCCCCCTCTCTCTCGCTCTCTCTCTCCCTCTCTCTCTCTCTCGTGCTCTCTCTCGCTCTCTCTCTCTCACTCTTTCCCTCCTCCCTCTCACCCACCATCTCTCTCACTCTTCCTCCCTCCCTCTCTGCCCCTCCCCCCTCTCCCCTCTCTTCCTCCCCCTCCTTCCCCTCCCTCCCTCCCTCGCTCTCTCTCTCTCTCTCTCTCTCTCTCTCTCTCTCTCCATCCCGTCCTCCCTCCTTCCCTCTACCCTCTCTCTCTCTGTACGCGCAAGGTTGCATGCCTCAAGTTTACTGTACTTAGATCTACTCATTGTGAAACATTATAAATTCAACATTGCCCTATCAGAATGCAGTTGTCACATGATCAAATATGGCACCCAAAGCACGGGGACCTGGCATTAACGTGTGGATGTGGATCAGCGACAAATACGGTCACACTAACCATTTAACCCTCGAATTTCTTCAATTTTCTCATAGAATTTTTTTTAATTTACTCGTAGAAAATAATCATTTGCAGACTAAGAGAAGACTATTGTGGAAAACGTGCAACTGGAATGATTGAACGGTTATCGAGCCAGTCATACCAGTGGTAAATTTTCAAAAATAGTCTTCACTTGGTCTGTAAAAAAGACATTTCTCAAGACCACTCCAGAAGCCATCATCACTATCGTCGTTGTCGCCATCATCCATCGTCATCACTCGTCATCGTCGTCGTCATCATCATCATCATCATCATCATCATCATCATCCATCATCATCCATCGTCATCGATCGTCGTCATCATCATCAATCGTCTTCATCATCGTCGTCATCGTATCATCATCATCATCATCATCATCATCCATCCATCAGCATCAATCGTCATCATCATCAATCGTCGTCGTGGTCGTTGTAGTCGTAACTATCCTCACTATCATCATCATCATCATCATCATCACCTAACTCTTCTATATACAGGGTTGTATGCACAACATATTCTCGACATGCCTTGTGGATTTTGAAGAACGTCTCCATGTCGATCTGGCTCATATTGGATCGCTGATCGCCTCTCTCACCGTCTTCGGCGTCACTGGTAACCTGCTGGGTGCGGCACTCAGGGATTACCTGCACGTGAACGAGCTACTGTTGCTGACTACATTTACGGCCACTAACATAATAGGATGTATACTCAGAGCCTGGGCATCGTCGTTGTTCATGCTTGGACTGGCTGGATCTATTGATGGGCTTAGTTGTGGTGTGCTAAACGCAGGTACTGTGGTGTTCCATCAATGATTCCCTATCCTCAGTGATAACAGTTTGCCAATTAAACTTATCATGATAGAGTTATCCGATCTGTCTGTTATTCAATGTATCTGACGTCATAATAAAATACGTCCCATGTTTGCGGACGTTGTAATCAAAATGATGTATAGTTCCGTCACAGCAATTGAAAGGTCCATCATGAGGTGCGTGACTTTGATGAATTTACAATTTAAAAATTGATGTTGAAGATGTTGAAATTTAATGATATCCTTAATACCGAAAAGGTTACATTAATTTCTGTAACGGTATCCTCATAGCGTTTTTAAATTTAAATGTCTGAAAATATAATTTTATGTTCTTACGGAATTTTTTGAACTAATTGTTTCATTGGATTGAGGGAGCCTATGTTTTTTTATGTAATGGCTTATAAAAAACTTAGTTTGATTTCAAATATTTATATAACATTCTTTCAAGATTTCATTAACTTGTAAGTCCGACATTTTTTTCAAAATTTAAATAGTCTGAATATATTTTAACTTCGATGACGCGTCATCGCAAATCCGCAGGTTCATCCGCTTT